>VMDO01003329.1:81370-145966 GCA_007922755.1 Pedetes capensis | reverse complement strand
TGATGTGGTCCCATTTATCTATTCTTGTTGCAATTTCTTGAGCAATTGGGGTCCTATTAAGGAAATCTTTTCCAATGCCTATATGATGGAGTGTATTGCCTATCTTGCCTTCTATGAGTTTTAAAGTTTCTGGTTTTATGTTGAGATCTTTTATCCATTTTGAGTTAACTCTCGTGTATATTGAGAGATGCGGATCCACAGAATAGAAGACCCAGATATACCTCAACACACCTATAGACACCACTGTTTCCTTATCAATAAAGGTAGAATAATTTTAATTTTCTACCTCTGAGAAATGCTGCAAAAATTACAGTAGATGGGTTTGAAAAGCCCTTGGTCCATCTTGTTAAACGGAGCATTTTTCTCCTCCTCCTCCTCTCATTTTCTACCTCTTTTTCCCCTCCACTCCTCCAGTTCCTTCTTTGTCAGCCCCCGCTCCACCATCATCATTGTTTTCTGTTCTGCTTATGTGTTCAATTTGTGTGTTGGTATTTGAGGTATCTCCCAGAGTTAATAGCTTAGTATTGTGCTAAATAGGTATCTGTCAGTATGAATGAAAAAAATTGAAACTATACAAAGTCCTGGGTAATCATTACATTATCCAGTACTTTACCACCTCTATGTCTTAGGTCTACCAACAGCTTACAAATTAATAGATTGTTGACACTTCTGTTTTTAGTTTAATGATTTGCAAATATAATTCCTTGGAGGCTCTTAGACCTCACAAGAATATTATTAAATAACAATTAACCTTGTGAACAAAAGAGAAGTCACAAGCATTATTTATTACTTTGCCAGTTTCAACAAAGATCTAATGTACTAATAGCTTTTCATGGAGACAGCTGCCATCATTTAAGTAACAACATCATTAAGTTGCAACAGTAAGTATCAATAGAGGGAGAAGCTACTAGTTTTCTGATTGCTGACAGACATTAACTGGTTTATGGGTATCCATTCCAATAGCTTTCTGTCTTATTTGTTATTTTATGACTGTCAGATAAACACATCCACATCCACAAACATTTACTGAATGTTACAACTGAGAGGCACTTTAATAATGTCTCACTCAACATTTTTCAAACTGTGGCCAAGATCTCTTAGGAGTTTCTGGGAGTCTCTTAGGGGACTTTCTGTGTGTTGGAAGGTCAGGGAGAATAGACAATTTTCTGGGTAAGACAGGAGGGCACTTTGACTTGGCTATCTTAATACAAACTCCATTTTGGCTCAGTCATTTTGATGCAATTTTGTCATGTCACAGCTGCAAAAATTGACCTTGTAAAGTCATAAAACCACTGGGCCTTATCAGCAATAATGTGTGCAGTAGTTACCCTTGATCTTTATTTTATCCCAATCCCTAGTTATATTATGGTGATTTTCATTTTCTATCTTATTCACTTACCTATTGTTTGAATTTTAAAGCATATTCATTATTTTTACCATGAAAATAAAGATATTTCTTGGAAGTCTGATTAAACTGGGATAAGTTCTTAGGAGCATCATGCTTATCTTCCCAAACCAGCATTACATAGAAATATTATGACAAGAAAATGTATATTACCAAACTTCTGAGAGGATTGCTAGAAATGTAACTGGAAATTTCCCGGGGATAAGAACAAGAAAATAAATGTTTGTACTCAGAGTATCATTAACTCTGATGGATGAATGAGAGAATTTGAGACTTGGAGTAGCCAAGGTAGGGAATTCCTGGGCCTCACTTCATCTCTGAACCTCATCCCACCCTCACTGTATTCTTCAATTTAACCTCAATTCTTCTTCCTAAAATGGTTGCAGTGAGGGTGGATTTATTGTTTGTTTATCTTTAAATGTTACTTTGTATATTAGGCTCTTGTAGTTGCTGTAACAAGCACACACCTGATAGCTTAACACAAAAGAAACTTATTCTCTTATGCTTCTAGAGACCACAAGTCAAAAATCAGAGCACTGGCAGGGCCATGCATCTTCTGAAGGCTGTAGGGGAGAGTCTTTCCTTTCCTCACCCAGTTTCTGATGGCTCTAGGTATTCCTTGGCATGTGACTGTGTAACACTAATTTCTGACTCCATTTTTACAGGGCCTTTATCTCTGTGTCTTCTCCTCTTCTGTGACTTATAAGGACACTTGTTATTGGATTTAGAGTCCGCCCAGATATCCCAGGCCTGTGGTTTAGCTCAGTTGGTAAAGTGCTGCTCTGCACTCGCTGAGGCCCTGGGTTCGATCCCCAGTACCACAAAAATGGGAGAAGGACCCGGCAGCCCAGTCCTGAATCAGTCAGCCATCAAAAACTGAAAATAGTGCCAGGCATGACACAGTGTTGGGTGGTGTTTTGTTCTGTGGTACACAGGGTCACTATGAGTCAACCTGAATTGATGGCACTTAACAACAACAACAACAACAACAACAACAAATAACCCAGGACTATCTCATAATCCTTATCTTAATTATATCTGCAAAGAGCTTTTTTTCCCAAAGAAGGTGATATTTAGTCTTTTCTTGGATAAGGTAACATTCATAGTTTCTGGAGGTTTGGAGGGAAGAGGAGGAGCTACCATTCAAACTACTGCATTTGGTAATTAAAAGAAAATTGGCAATTTTTTTAAAGGTGAAAGTTTATTGGATTGTATTTTCTCTTTAATAGAAGTGTTCCTTGACCAAAACAGCTGCCAAAGTTAAAATATCACTTACCTGATTCTGGAGGCCACCTCTATTTTAGTCAAAGCCTCTTAGCTGTTTTTTGCTGTTCCACATGTGCTCTGGCTAGAATAAAACTTCTACAACTAAATATAAGTTTGGAAGCTCCTACTGCTTGTCACATAACTATTTTTCTGTGAGTAAACAGAGACCTAGACATTTAGAAAAATGATATGGGTTACTTTTTTGTTTGTGTTTTTTGTTTTAATTTTTATGCTACTTGGGGATTGAATCCAGGGCCATGCATATACCTTACAAGTGTTCTACCAATGGGCTATAGCCCCCAGTCCATTTTTTATTTTTTTCTTTTGAGACAGAGTCTAAGTTACTTTAGCTGCCTCTAACCTTGAACCTGGGGCTGGGATTTAGCTCAGCTGATAGAGCGCTGCGCTTCAGTCTCTGAGGTCCCGAGTTCAATTCCCAGCACTGCCAAAATGGGAGAAGGGCCTGTAATCCACTCCCAAGGCAATCCCGAAACAGTCAGCCATTGAAAACCCTATGAGGGTTGCTATGAGTCGGATACCGACTCGAAGGCACCTAACAACAACAACAATACCTTGAACCTACAACCTCTTGTGCCTCCAGAGTTGCTGAGATTACAGGCGTGAGCCACTGTGGTTGGCTTTTTTTTTTTTTTTAACATAATTTCACTATATAGCCTAGCCTGGCCTCAAACTGGTGATCCTCCTGCCTTAGCCTCCTGAGTTCTGGGATTTCAGGTGTGCACCACAACACTTGGCTTAAGAATATGGCTTTTAGTTTTTTTTTTTTTTTCTTTTTTCTTTTTTTTTTTTTGTGGTACTAGGGTTGAACCCAGGGCCTCACGCTTTACATGCTTTGCATGTGCTGGACCACTGAGCAGCATTCTAGCCCATTTTTTACTTTTTTGGGACAGGATCTTGCTAAATTATGCAGACTGCCTCCGGCTTTGAACTTGCAATCCTCCTGCCTCTGCCTCCCAAGTTGCTGGGATTATAGGCATGCCACTGCACCTGGTGGGTTTTAGCATCTTAAGGGGTGTAAATTTCATATTATTTCCACCATCACAGTTCTGGAACCAAGGGTATATCTTCTTTACTCTTTAGTTTTGCATTGATAAATAGATGATAATAATACTTCTTTTGCCAGCTTCTAGGGTGAAATCTCAGTTTCCAAATTTAGGCTTAGCCACCCTGACCCCAACATGCCAACTAAAGACACATGATGAAGAGCACAGAAAGGAGACTTAACCAGTGTGAACATTGAGAAGAGGAAGAGATGACCCCAAGTCCGTCTTCAGGGAACTTACATGAGCTTCAGGTTTAAATCAAGGAAAAGTTGGAGGCGGGGGCAAGGGGTATTCATAATCAAGCAGACTTTCAGTTTTGGCATTGCAGGATGTTTTCAGGAAACCTTCTGTCATTGACAGAGGGTGTTTTTGGGGGTCCTATGTCATATCATATGCAGCATATCATATGCAGCTTCCTGAATCCAAACTGGTTGTGGGCTTAGGACAAGGGCTGGAGACCTTCAGTTGCCTTCTAGGTGTTTGCCATGCTCTTTAGTAAAAGCTGCATAAGTGCCCTTTATGCTTACACTACTAACCTGTTAGTATTGTTATGACTATAAAATGTTTTGAAAATAGGTATAAAGTTCTATTATGATGTTATGATGATTTTTCCAACATATGTTTGAAATTGCCCCTGAAATGTGTTTATGCCTCTACATTAGAAGTGAACAGGAAAAACAAGTAATTTTAATCTCTAAACTAGAAAAGGCTACTCTTCCATTACATCATATAGCTACCTAGGGGGCTATCAAAAACACACACAAAAATTATAATTTAAAGTTTCCAAAAGGGAAGTATGGAGGCAGCTATGAATAATAGGATCAGTTTAGAACAGAATTGTCAGTCTGGCAAGCTTACAGAGACCAGCCAGGCAATATAAACAAACAGAACAGGGTAAGAGGAAAAAAAATAGCAGCAGAAACATAATGCAAAATAGTAATTGATACAATTATAAGACAGAAATAATAAGGAGTAGCAGGGATTAAGGAAACTGGGGAACAGTTTTTGATTCAGCCAAAGGGAAACGGTGACTCTTCAGTTGTCTGGTGATGGTTAATCAGCAGGGATGCAAAGTCTTTCAGGTTAGATCATCCAAAGAATGTATCTGAATTCTTACATAATTTTTATTATTATTATGTGGTTAGGCTAGGCTATGCTGTAATAACAAATAACTCTCCAAATGCCAGTTGCTTAACAAAAGTTTATTTCCTGCTCCTAGGAAGTGCTCATGGAACCTAGGCCACTTCCCTGTATTTATTGGCTTAGTGATCTAGGTTTTATCATCTCAGCACCAAGGCTTCATGTTTTCAATAGCCAACGCTATGGGTTCAATTGTGTTCACCAAAAAACATACTTTGGAGACATAGCCCATAGAATCTCAGGATGTGACCTTATTTAAAGGTAACCTTGATAGAGGTTATCAAATTAAAATATAACAATTAAGTGGGCTTATATTAGTCATTTTCTGTTGCAAATAACAGAATATCACAGGCTGGGTAATTTATAAAGATAGTGGCTTATTTTGGCTAATAGTTCTGGAGGTCTAAGGTTGAAAGACTACATCTGGTGATGGCCTTCTTGCTAGCAGAGTCCCAATGTGGCGCAGGGCATAATGTTGCTGTTGTTGTTAGGTGCTGTTGAGTCAGGTCTGACTCACATCAAACCTATGTACAACAGAATGAAACACTACCCATCACTATGCTATGCTATGCACATGATCCTTTTTACGCTTAAGCCCAGTGTTGTAGTCACTGTGTCAATGCATCTAGTAGGGGGTCTTTCTTTTTTCACTGACCTGCTACTCCCCCAAACCTGATGTCCTTCTTCAGGGATTGGTCCTTCCTGACAACATGTTCAAAATATGTAATATGCAGACTAACCATCCTTGCTTCCAAGGAGCAGAGTAGTCAGTTTGTTTTTCTTCTAGGATAGATCTGTTGGTTCTTTTGTCAGTCCATGGAATATTCAATACTCACCTCCACTACCATAATTCAAAAGCATCAGCTCTTCTCCTGTTTCCATTATTCAACATCTAGCTTTCACAAGCATATGATGCAACTAAAAATACCATGGCATGAGTCAGATGCACCTTTGTCTTCAATGTGACATCTTTACTTTTCAACACTTTAAAGAGGTCTTTTGCAAGAACTTTTCCCAATGCAATGCATCTTTTGATTTCTTGACTGCTGTTTCTGTTGGGGTTGATTGTAGAACCAAGTAAAGCAAAATCTTGGACAATCTCAATATTTTCTTCATTTATCATGAAGTTACCTACCCAGTTGTAAATATTTTTGTTTTCTTAATGTTAAGGCTCAATCCATACTAAAAACTGGCTCTTTGATCTTCATCAGTAGATGTTTCAAATCCTCTTCAGTTTCAGCAGGCAGAGCTGGGTCATCTCTGTAACACAGGTTATTAATTAGTCTTCCTCCAATCTGGATGCCATGTTCTTCTTCACAAAGTCCAGGTTCTCAGATTATTTTCTCAGCATAGAGATTAAAGAGGTACAGTGGAAGGATGCCTGCAGCCATAGCCCTGTGGCATCTCATCCTGTCAGATCTCGGAAGCTAAGCAGGGTCAGGCCTGGTTAGTACCTGGATGGGAGACCGCCTGGGAACACCAGAAGCTGTAGGCTTGGGAGAAGGACCTGGCAACCCCCTCCCAAAAATCAATCTGCCATTGAAAACCCTATGAACAGCAGAGAAACACTGACAATAGTGTTTCCCCTGTTGTACAGAGGGTCGCTATGAATCAGATACCGACTTGACGGCACCTAACAACAACAACAAGTGGAAGGATATAGCCGTGACACACACCTTTTCTGACTTTAAACCAAGCAGTGTTTCCTTGTTCTCTCTGAATGACTGCCTCCTGGTCCATGTACAGATTCCTCATGAATACAATTAAGTGTTGGGTTCTTTCTGGGGTTTCTCTCTCTGCCTTGTGGGTGGAAGCAAAAGGTGGGTGCCCCAACGCTGTACTCACTGGCAAGGCTGTGGGCACAGAACAGAGCATCATACACAGGATAAAAGAACAGGGGTTTATTCACAAAGGAGGGGAAAGGAATGGAGGATTAGGGAGAAGGGAAAGGGGAGTTGGAGAAGAGAAATGCTCAGCTTCTGTCTCTGCCACTGGGGCAGAGACTCCTGGGTGTCATTGCTTTTCTGGCTCACAGGCTTCACCACTTTGGGGGCCCTGCGCTTGACTTCTGAAGGCTTGTCTCTTGGAGTCTTACCCCTTGAAACTGTCCGTCTGTGTAGGATATCTGGCATTGTAAAGGTCGGGGTCAGATAGAGGTGGCAGGCAGGTTGAAGTATAATGAAGGCAGGTCAGAAGAAGGCTAAAGGCTAGGCTAGGCAGATGAGTAAATGGGCCTTGGGCTCTTAAGCAACCACAAGGGTCCTGTGAACTTCTCTTGGATGGTGTTCAGAATGGCTCCTTATCTCTGAGCTTATATGGCCTGATAGCCAGCCAATCAGGGGAACAGGGTTGGGTCAGAACTGACCAATTGGGCACCAAGGAGGCTTTAGATACTACCATACCTTGGGTTCCATCTTGGCCCACTTGATGGGAGGTGGGAACAGTGAGATTCCCGGATTTACAGCAAAGATGACCAAGTACTATCTTGCCTCATAGGATTCAATGGGAGCAAATGACTCAGATATAGAGTAAGATTCATTTGCCCCAGAGGAGAGGGCTCAGTCCTCCAAGTCGGTTAGATAAACTCCTGGGACTGGCCATGTTTGGGATACTTTCTATTCCCCTGGGAATTTCAACAATTAAGTGCTCTGGTGTTCCAATTCTTTGCAAGGTTATCCATAATTTGTTGTGATCCGCATAGTCAAATATCTGCATAGTCAATAAAACATAGACATCTTTTTGGTATTCTCTGTTTTTGGCTGATATCCATCTGACATTAGCAATGATGTCCCTGGTTCCATGCCCTCTTCTGAATCCAGCTTGATTTTCAGGCAGTTCTCTGCCAATATACTGCTTCAGTCACTTTTGAATGATCTTTAGAAAAATTTTACTTGCATAAGATGTTAATGATATCATTCAATAATTTCTGCACTTGGTTGGATTCTCTTTCTTGGGAATAGGCACAAATATGGATCTCTTTTTGTCAGTTGGCCAGGTAGGTATTTTCCAAATCTCTTAGTATAAACAAGTGAGTACCTACAGTGCTACATCTGTTTGCTGAAACATCACAATTTGTAGTCGGTCAATTTTTGGAGCCCTGTGTTTCACCAGTTCCCTCGAGGTAGCTTCCACTTCTTCCTTTAGTACCATTGATTCCTGATCATATGCAACCTCTTGAAATGATCATCCATCAACTCTTTTTGGTATAATGACTCTACATATTCTTTATATCTTCTTTTGATGTTTCCTGCAGTGTTTAATATTTTCCCTGTGTTGTTGTTAGGTGCTATGAGTTGAGTGTGACTCATAGCTAGCCTCATAGGGTCTTCAATGGCTGATTGTTTGGGGGAGTGAACTGCCACATTATTCTCCCATTTTTTCAGTTCTGGGGCTTGAACCTGGGTCCACAGGAAGTGCAGGGCAGAGCTCTATCAACTTTAGAATCCTCCAGTATTGCCACACAAGGCTTGAATTTTTTTCCTTCAATTCTTTAAGCATCAATGGGAACATGCATGCATCTCTTCTGATCTTTGGTACTTTTGTTAGAAATCCAGTGGAATTCAATCATGGGGACTCCACCATCATGACATTATCTAATCTAATGGGAGAAGGACATGGCAGTCCACTCCCAAAGCAATCAGCCTTTGAAAACCCTATGAAGGTTACTATGAGTGACCTGACTTAACAGCACCTAACAACAAAAACACAAACTCCCAAAGACTCCAGCTCTAACTCTACAGTCAGATTAAGTTTCTACCCTCTTAATACCTTAAAATGGAGAATAAATTTCAACATATAAACTTTGAGGGACTCATGAAACCATATCTGACCACATTAGAGCCGTGATCTAATATGACTGCTGCCCTTATAAAAATGGGAAATTGCAGACATATACATGAGGAGAATGTGAAGATTGGAATTACACTTCTGTGATCTGAGGAACTATCAGAAGAGCCAGGACAATGGCCTTGAACATGTCTGTGTCCAGTGCCTACAGAGGAAACATTGCCCTCTGCCCAGCACTCTTCTCTCGAGCTGCTAATCTCTAGAAATGTGAGATAGTAAGTTTTTGCTATTTAAGGTACTCATTTTGTGGTACTTTGTTATAGCAACCCTAGGAACCTAATATACCAAGAAACAGAAAGACTGGATAATCATACACAGGAGCTTTTCCCTGCCTCAGCCTCAATGACATTTATCATTTCTACTCAGTCTTTTGGCCAGAAGCAGTCATATGGCCCCACCTACTGGAAGGGAACGGAAAGTATGCCCAGACAAGGAGAAGTGGATGTTGGTGAAGACTAGGAATATTGATCCAATCCCTGATTTTAGCATATTAGCAACCAAATCACATTGGAAAAAAAGAAAAGGAAAGAAAAACTGAGCAAGTTCACATGGACTGATCCACACAAACTCTGTTGGTCTGGGTCTCACTAGCATGTTCTAGCCTGGGACTTGCTCCTAAGGGCAAACCACCAGCAGTACTGGACTGTCCTTGGAGTGAGATTTGCATTCCTGAGGGAATTGTATTTCAATTATAGACAAGGGGTAATCACAGTGGTACCTGGGGCCTTTGAAGTCAAGAGTTGGTCTGGACTTGGGGAAAGAATTCTAAAGGGAGGCATAGGGCAGCAATGGGGGCATTGGAAAGAGCTGATGTTTTTCTATTCTCTTCTTCCCCAGCCCCTCTTTTCTTTCCCTTTGCTGACATGCTACACTGCCTCAGGAAGCAGACTAGTCTTACACTGTTGTTGTTGTTGTTAGGTGCTGTCGAGTCAGGTCTGACTCCCAGCAACCCTCATAGGGTTTTCAATGGCTGATGAATTTGGGATTGTCTCAGGAGTGGGCTGCCACAACCTTCTTCCATTTTTGCAGTGCTGGGGATAGAACCTGGTTCCTCAGACAGTGCAGAGCAGCACTCTACCAACTGAGCTAACCCCCAGTCCAGTCTTATGTAGTCCATCTGAATTATAGGTGATGCTGGTTTTTGGAGAAGACTAGGAAACTGCTCATTATTGCATTATTTCTGCATTATTTCTGGGAACATATTTTTAATTTCAAACAGCCAGCTTAGAAAATAATTCAACAAAATATTTTATTGGTGAATTTGGGACCATGTATGTGTGTGTGCATGAACATATTTATAATCTTGATTTATATTCAACCTAGCAACAGCATTTAAAATTTTTCATATGCAATATATGTTACTCATGTACATATAATTTTTAAATAATACATCTAAGTTCTTTCAACTGAATTTGTCTTAGAATATATATCATAATAACTTGACTATGGATCGTGCTCAAAATTATTCTTAAAGAACATGCTTGGCTGGTTACACTCAGCCAATTTTTTGAATATTCTAAAAAGTAAGAAAGAAATGAGACAAATTGTACTTTTCATGTACTGTGGCACAAACTAGAAAAGTATAATTGGGCTTCGGGCCAAATTCTGAAGGCAATTGGAGCTGCTTATGTCATTTCAGCATAATTATTCTTCAGCTCCTGTTGACAGAAAGAAAAATTGGTAGTGATCCACTTCCCCACACTGAGAAGTCAGAGAGAATATTTGGGCTCCAGATCACGGCAGATGGGTGCATGTAGAAGCCGCTGATTTGTCATTTGTGGAGAGTAGGGAATCCTCCAGTTTGGCGGAGGCAGCATGTATCAGTTGCCTTGGGCCATCTGTTCTGTGGCTGAAGGCAGCACCATACGTTCAGTAAATGTTTGTGAAAGGAATAATGAATCTTTCCTAGAGAGCTTCTGTGCAAGTGTGTCTGCCTTTTCTTTTCACCTGACTACCATATGGTTCATTCTCTGGTATCCATGGGAAAGTGCAAGGTTTACACTGAATAGGTTAAGGCACTGCCCCTAGATTTATTTATTAGGCAACTATTTGTTGAACCTACTAAGTTCTACCCCCATGTGTCTATCAGCCTGTTGTGCTGTGGGGGCTTACGTATTGCTGTGATCCTGAAAGCTATGCCACCATTATTTCAGATATGAGCAGTGCCACCTATGGTGGGCAGGATTCAGCTGAGCTTCCAGACTAAGACAGACTAGAGAAAAGGACCTGACAGCCCACTCTCAAAACAATTAGCCATTGAAAACTCTATGAATAATAGAGGAGCACTGCCAAATATGTTGTTATTGTTGTTAGGTGCCGTGGAGTGGGGTCTGACTTATAGTGACCCTCATAGGGTTTTCAATGGCTGATTCTTTCAGGATTGTTTTGGGCATGGATTGCCATGTCTGTCTCCCATTTTGTGGTGGTAGGGATCAAAACAAGGGCTTCAGAGAGTGCAGAGTAACACTCCACCATCTGAGCTAAACCCCAGCCCTAGTCCCCCAAGTGGAATGCATTCAGAAGATGACTAGGAGAAAGTTTCCTCCTCAAAAAAGAGTTCTTTAATGATGGGATGGAATAAAGCCCCTGGGACCTGAGAAGAAACACAGTGGCTGCAATAATGGGCTCAAACATGAAAGAAAGGATCATGTGCATGGCACAATGTGGGTACCATTTCATTCTGTTTTGTATAGGGTCACTATGAATTGGATCCAACTTGATGGCACCTAACAGCAACACTGGGTTCTGGGGACTGTGCCAAGTCCCTGATGTCTAGATAACAATAGCCTAACCTGGAACAAGTATGTTTGTCCTGAAAAACAGGGAACTGTCTGAGCAGGACATAGGCCCCCAGTGAAGTAGAAGACATAACAAAGAATTAAGTCCCAAATTTGTAAGAATAGGGGAGGGAGAAGTGGGAAACTAGGCATTCTGACTTTCTGTTTTGACATTTGCAAGGCATACTTTGTCCATGCAAAAGGATCAATTATGAACTGGTCCCTGGATTACTAATACTTTGGGATCCTTAGGTCATCAGTTTCCTATTCTCTACTGTATTTCTAATCTACCTGTTAACTGGCATGTGCCACTCAGCATACCTGAACAGATCCACATCTTTAATTTGTTTGTAAGTATCCCTTTGTTCCCATTCTTTCCTTGTCATTTCCTTTCCAGTCAAGCAAATTGGGTTAGTTTACTCAATGTCTCCCCTCCCCATCCCTCTTGTCACACTGCCCCAGTGTGGCTTTGATCTCTTTTTCTGTAAACTCTGAAAGGACTCTTGAAAGTCTTTTCCCATGGAGGTCACTTATGATATTTGTGTGCTTAATCCATTTAAAAATCCACATTAGTGATGTTTCATTGATATTTGACCCTGATGGTCAAACTTTTCCTGAAATTGTAGCTCTAGAATTTTCAATTCTCTTCTCAAGCACCTTCCATCATAATTCTTATTCCATCTACATTTTTAACTGATCTTTTCTGAGGTTTGGATTTAGACAGCTTATTCTTTTTACTCTACTTACTTTCCCTGAGTTACTTCATCTACTTTTATGTCCTTAACTAGCCTCTGTCCATGCTGATAATTCTCTAATCTGTATTTCCAGCCTAGATTTTATTGCTGTGTCAGACTATATGCCACCTACTACTATCTGTTTATTTTTCAGGTATTTCTCTTTTTCTTCATCTCCGTGCTCATGAAATGAGTGCATATCTCAGAGTATTTTGCTTGTATTGCTCCTGTCTGGCTTGCCTGACACCAAGCTTGACCACTGTCATGGACTGCACTCTTCCACCAATTTGTATGCTGAATCATCCCTAGTGATTCCCAACGTGACTATGTGTGGAGATGAGCCCTTTCAGGAGCTAATTAACATTAAATGAGGTCATAGGGTGGGGCCCTAATCTAATAGGACTAAAGATTACATAAGAAAAGGAAGAGATCCCAGGAGTGTGTGCACGAAGAGTTAGGCCATTGCAGGAGAGGGAGGCAACCACTTGCAAGCCAAGGAGAGAGGACTTGATCTTTGGTACCACTTTGGTGTTAGACTTCCAGCTCCCAGAACTAGGAGAAGGTAAATGTATATTGTTTGAGCTACCCAGTTTGTGGCTATTTTGTTATGACAGACTTAGCCAATTAATATATTCAATTAAAAAAATTCTTTCAAAAACACATTTGATCACATTTCTGTCTTGCTTGACCTTCTTTGTAGAGAAGGCTCCTCTGCTCCTATCTCTTGCCCCTTCCCTTCCACTCAATGCTCTGGCCTCACTAAGTTACAGACTGTGCCAAGCTCTTTTTCTGTACCTTTGCAAATGCTTTTTCCTTGACTGGATTGTTTTCCCTTGTCAGGACTACCGTCTTCCCTGATAACTTCTGTTTATTCTGCAGTCACTATTTCTTCTATGAAGCGCTTTGTGATCTGAATCTTCTCTGATTTATCAGCTTGGTGCTGTTCTGGAGTTCTCCTAGGTACTCCCAACTCCAAGCTGTGAACTCTTGAAAGACAAGACTGAGGTCTTACTCATCTTTTTATTTAAGCCTCTCTGCAGAATATAGTGCTGGAAAATGAGCCCCCCAGTCTGGAAGGCATTCAAGAAACAACTGGGGAATAGTTGCCTCCTCAAAGTAGAGTCAACCATAATGATAAAAATGGAATAAAGCCCCTGGGACCTCCTTTTACTAATGTGGCATGACTCAAAATGAGAAGAAACATAGTGGCTACAACAGTGGGCTTAAACATAAAAAGATTGTGTGTATGGCACAGTGTTGGATAGTGTTTTGTTCTATTGTACATTGGATTATAATGAGTTGGATTTAACTTGACAACAACCAATAAAACAACGGCATAAAGCCTGGAACATGTTAGGTTTTAAAAAATGATTTTGGATGAATGAACAAAGAGTAAGCACTATTCGCAGGGATACCAAAGAAAATTTACATATCCTTGTTTTGCCACAGCCATAAGAATACAGTCAAGAAGAAGCCTCTACTTTGGTCTACTTTGCTTTATGCTCTAGTGGATTATGAATGCTGGTGGCCCAAGAACAATATTATCCTTACCATCATCATTGTAGTAACAGTAACAGTTTTAATTTATTGAGCCCATACTATGTCTGAAGTCATAAGTACTCTATGAAGTTGTTTTTGTTGGGTGCCCTTGAGTTGGGTTTAACTCATAGCCACCCTATGTACAATAGAACGAAACACTTGCTGACACTGTGCCATGCCTGGCAGCATGTTGGTGCTTCTCTGCTATTCATAGGATTTTCAATGGCTGATTGTTTCAGGATTGTTCTCGTGAGTGAGCTACCAAGTCCTTCTCCTGTTTTTTTTAAGTGCTGGGGATCAAACCCAGAGCTTCAGAAGGTACAGAGCAGCAGTCTACCAACTGAGCTAAACCCCAGCCCCACTCTATGAAGTAGCTATATATTACTATTGACATTTTCACATGGAGAAATGGTGCCCACAGAAGTTAAATAATTTATCCAAACTTAGCTAATTCTGTTTGCTCTCCTCTATCTCCTAGTCATACTTGATGTTATTTCTGGTTTAGATTGAGTTGTATGACTATTTCTAGCTTATGAGCCATGAACAAAAGTGACTTGCACCAATTCCAGGCTGAGGCTGAATCTCTAATAGCTCAGTGAACTGTGAGGCCTTGTTGTGAGATAGCAGAATATTGGGCAGCCTGGGTCCCTGAATGACTAGGAGGAGCAGAACCCCCCACTAGTCTGCAGTGAAAATGTGTGGGTGAGCAATAAAATCTTACAGTTTTAGAGCCGCTTGGATTTGGGGGTTGTTATTACCACCACATGTTCAGTTCTATCTTAACTATCAGCACGCATGTTTCCCCTTCCACAGGGCATATCGGGGGTCCACTGCAGCAGTCTCATCTGAACAAAGAGAATGTGGGAAGAAAAAGGGAGACTTCTATTTGTTGAATCTGTCTCTTAAAATTTCACATATTGGAAACTTGATCCTCAAATTCATATCCATGGTATTTTGGAAGAGGGGCCTTTGGAAGACAGAATTAGATGAGGTCATGAGGATGGGGTATTAAGTGGGATTAGTGCCTTTATAAGAAAGGGAAGAGACCAGAGTTTGTGAGCTTCTACTCCCTCGCCATGTGATGCCTTCCTTCATGTTATGACCCAATTATGTCCTCATCACATGCAGCTCCTTGATTTTAGACTTCTTAGCTTCAAAAATTTTGAGAACTAAATTCCTTCTATTTATGAATCACCAAGTCTCAGGTATTCTGTTGTAGCAACACAGAAGAAATTAAGAAAATTGTTACTTCTTGGCAATCTAATCACAGTCACTGTAGAGTTAAGACTTCCAGATGCCAATTACTTAACCATATTTTATTCAATTACTAAGTATATATTAAAAATGCTCCCTTTCCTTGAATGTTTTAAATATCTAAGTTGGATAGACAAGAAGAATGAACCCGTAATCAACAAAAATACATACAAATACATGCAATAATTATGTGAATGCATTGTGGCAGTGGTTAGCAATTGAATGATATTAATCAGGGAAGAGAAATGTAGACCTTGAACTGTTATTTCCAAGTTGGAAGGGTATTTTTTGAAAGATTTATCACTGTCTGCCCCATGAACAATTTGGATAGATAGTTCTTTGTTGTGGGGTCCATCTTGTGCATTATAAGATGTTTTAGATGTTAACAGCATCCCTGGCCTCTCTTTACTTGCTGCTAGGTAGCATCCTTATCCCACTCTAGTGTGACAATCAGAAATGTCTCCAGATACTACTCTTAGTTTCCTGAGGGCAAAATTGCCCCCACTTCACAGGAATACTGAATGGAGCTATTATATATTTCTACTAGGAGCTAGAGAAGATTAATTTAGGGGAAATGGCAAGTGCTCACAAAGCAGGATTAAGGAGCTGTAGGAATGTTGGGCCACAAATGTCTCCCTCTCTAAAAATACATTCCTGGAGGCCCTCATTGGAGATTCCTTTCTATAAATCAGATCAGAGGGGCCTTGTTTTCCATTCCAATGTCCAATATCCTTGGGACGTATTTACATATCTTCAAAGGGAAGATTTGAGAATAAATATGAACCAAGAAGGAAAGAAAGTAGTATATGGTTCACACTGAAAACAGAACAGAGCCAAGGAAGGGACAGGGACTTGAGAATACTGTCGCTTCAGTCGCTTCAGGAGGAGAGTCTGAGTCTTTTCCTGGGGAGGGAAGATGAGACAGACAATTTTAAATGTATGAGAAAAATTTGAAAAGTTGAGTGAGATGTAAGCTTGGGGAAACTCTGAGAACATTAGGATCTGGAATGAGGGCATTAAGAAAATCCTAAGTGCCCTAACATGTGTACAAGGACCTGCTGAGGCTGCTGTACCCTCCTTTAGTGATCTTAGTGTGCTCCTCCTGATGCTTGGGGCTCAGTCATCCCTGCTATCTTCCAGTTCTTAAAATGTTCTGTTTTTATGTCTGCTTTTCCACATGCTGATGAACCCGTTGGAACTAGTCTCCCTACTCTGCCCCACTTCTCTAACTTCCCTTGCCTAGTTAACTGTTACTCATGCTTCAGAACTCAGCTCAATCTGTTACTTCCTCTGGGGTGCTTCACAGCATCTTGCTCTTGATAGTACATTTCCTAATTTATAATTGGACATTGGATTTATGGGATTATTTTATTACTGACCATTTCCCTCCCACACTTAAAGTTCTAATGATGGTAGAAAGTATATCAATTTTTCTCATTATAATCTCCAAAGGACATAAACTTCAGGACTGGAATATATAGTATGTGCTCAATAGACATTTTGAATGAACTCATGAGGGACTAGATTTTCCTATTCTGTAATTGTTCCTAGTTGGGTAAAGGTAGGATCCAAAATGGGAGGAAAAGTGGTAGGAGGAGTAAAGAAAAAAAATCACAACAAAAGGCACAAACTATCATACCAGTAGCTGTATCTCTGTTACTCAAAAGGACTTGTTTTTATTGACCAAATTCTAGGTTAATAAAAATTGGCATTCCTGGTCTATATGATCAAAATTACTCTGAAATGATGACAATTATTATGTTATAGGATTGTTTGAGCCAGACTTCAAGTTCTTGTTTCACTTAAACCGTATTGGTCAAGGAAGCCCTGGGTATGTGTGCTCAACAGATCTGAACCTTAGTTGGGTAGAAAGGAATGCCTGCTTCCAGGCTTATCTTCCAGAGCTGAGCCAATGGTACAGAAAAAAGTCTCAGACCCTCTTAGACTGCTCATAGAATGCTGAATATGCCAAATATTTTACTTCATAATGATCTCCAAGGGGAGTTGAACTTAGGTTTGAAGAACTGTGGATGGACTATGTTTAGCTGATAACACTGGAATTCCCAGTTGGCCCATGGCAATCCTTTTATTAACTTCCAGGTGATTTGTGCTGTGAAAGTTAGCTCCAAATTCAGTTCCTTCTAAATATATTCTTATTTAAGGGGTTAGCAAATGCTAGAAAAGAAAAGAGTTTTCTTTGAGTTGTTCCTTACCGAGTCATCTTTCGTGAGGATCAAATTTGAGACGCGTTTTCTAAAGTGCTGATTGTATGCCCGACATTGTGATGGGGCAAAGGTTATGGTGTTGAATTACAGACATGGAGTTTGCAGACTAGACATTTAAAATCTTGTAATAATAGGATCTGTCTATCTACTGTATTATTTATCTACCTATTCTAATAAGGAATATACTATATATTCTCAAATCTAATCCATACCCTTTCAATAGTTCTAGAGGGCTAAAAAAACATCAGATGTAGTTTAGAAAGGGTACAGAATAGATTTGAGAATATATGGTACTCAGAAATGAAATAATCAAGGAAAACTCCAGTTCAATGATAGTTTAAGCAAAAGTGCTAAACTCTTAATAATAACACTCATCAAAAGGAAATAAAAATTTGCCTGAATACAGACAGGATGAATAGGCTTAAAATATTCAATATTTTTCTTCAGGAATAAAGATTATTCTTTGACAAGGATTAATAATACAAAATGTCCTTCTTTTAATAGTTGCTCCCATGTAAACAACCCTCACATGCATACACAGAGATGTGTATGTATATGTACACAGATATGATATTTAGGGAATGAAGTGAATTTTGTTCTTCTGTATCTGATGTGAATGTATTTTACAAACCTAAAAATGTATATGAGGTGTGGTGATGGGGCAGAATATTTGTATTTGAACAATCCCAAAAATCTCAAGACCAGAGTGTATCTCTTTGCCCTTCTTGATTCTTCTCTGGTTTCCTGCTCTCTAATGACTGAAAGCTGCTCCCTTGCTAGAGGTAATCTACATAAAATGTGGTTCCATTGCCTATGGAAGAGCCTACTCTGGATGGTCTCGTAAAGGTGCTCCTATCCACACCTCTTTCCTGCCTCCACATCCCATTGACGTATAGTACTTGGGACTGGGACATTAAAGATCAGCCCAAAGGCTTCCCTCAGTATGACTTATATGTTAGCCCAGGTCCTTCAGGAAGTGGATGCCAAGATAGGATTTTATTAGGGGAGATGCCTCACAATAGGAAAGGACCTGAGAGAGTTTGGGGAGAGCCATTAGACTATGATACAAGTCTGATAGTGAGCGAAGGAGAGTGGAAGGAAAGGTTGGGTGAAAACAATCTAGACTACTATTGAGGGTTAGGCTGAGGGAAGTTCTAAGAGAAGTTTGGTAAGGTTCTTGGGGAATCTTAGAGCCAAAGTCACTCATCAGAGAAGCCCTCTGTCTCCCAGGAAACATCCTGCCTTAGAGTCCCTTTCATGCTTAGTCATTGCCTAGGGAAAGCTTGTGAGAAAAGTGGTCTTGGAGCCATAGAACTGATGGGTTTCAGTAGATGTCAGAGCTCAACAGCTCCTTGAAGTCTTTGGTCATTATGTTCCCTACAGCTGCAAGTCTGGGAAGTACCTCCTCATGGATGCCATAGCTTGTGTGTTAATTCAGAAATTGGTTTGGAAAACATGCTTCTTCTGTGTAACAGATGGGGAAGTTTTCAAGATTCCAAGGAAACATTTGGTAGGAAAGATACCAATCTCAATTGCCGTGATTTCTTTCCAGAATGCTGGCTTTCTTCTATATGAATGAAGCCATAGGAGAAATGATATTTGAAGAATAGGGTAAATTTTGTTCTCCTGTATCTCATATGAACAAGCTTTATAAATTCAAAAAGATACATGAGGTCTGTTTATAGGCTTGAATATTTGAAATTGGAGAAATTCTAGAGAATCAAGGCCATGGAGCTGTTGTGTTTATTTCTCAGCCTTTCCTGTCTCTTGTCTTCCCTAATCTGCCTTCGTGACAGACACCTGTTCTCTTATTAGATTGAAAGAAGTTTGCCACATGGCCTCATTTGACCTTCATTCCACCCTCTTTCTGGTTTGATATGTTAGAAAGTTATAAAAACTATATATCTCAGACTCACAGATGCAAATTTTGTTCTGCCAATTTGGTGCACTCAGGTAGAGATTTGGGAAAAGGAGGCAGCTGCCATTTTTCTACATGCTGTTTCCTGGCAAGCTGGGTCATGACATATGAGTGTTGAAAGAGATGGGGTGATGGAACCAGGATTCTTGTCTAGTTATCAGGTCTGTGGGTAAGAAGGAAAGCTGTGGCCATGGCCAAAGCAGCATCTTCCTGATCCATGCACAATTAAATGCACACTAAGCATGTGTTGAATTAAAAAAATACATAAATGAATGAAAGAACAAATGGTAAATGAACAACAATCTTCCTTTTTGGAGAGTCATGTTGCAGTGACATTTAAGTTTCTCTGACTAGTATTCCTCCCAATGATTTTTTAGGCCCCTCATATCTATAATTAACTTCTCTTCTTGAATTATCTGGAGTAGATTCTGTTTTCTGCTTTCAACCCTGAACATATATAGCAAATAAACTCTAAGAGGAAGATAATTGTTCTCATTACTTCATTTTTTATCCATTTCTTCCTCCATGTATGCATTCCTTCATTCAACAAATGTTTATTTTTCCATGTAGTTGTTGAATATTGGCCTTGTGCTGGGCAATGAGTAGCCTTTGATGAACCAGATACAAGTTCTTCCCTTAAAGAGTTTACTACTGAAAACCAGGGCGAGAGGCTGGGGGAGAGGGACAAGCAGCAGTACAGAGAATTATTAGTGTAGATTGCCTAATTTGGAGAATAAGGAAACATTAACATTTATTGAACATCCATTACATATTAGGTATTGTGCTGGGTTTTTATATATTTCATCATGTTTCCTCATCACAACAATCTAGTGAAGCAGATTATTATCCCCAGTTGCAGATACCCAAAGTAAAACTTAAGAGATTGTCTTGTCCAAAGATTTGATTCAGGATCTGCCTGACCCCAAGCTCTACATTCTTGGAAAGCAAACATTAGTGACCTTAGAGATTACTTTGTAGTCACTGTGCTCTGCAAACACTTGCATGAAGATTTACATATGTCTATAACCATACCGCCTGCAGCTGTAGCCCTGTGGCATCCGATCCCGTCAGATCTCGGAAGCTAAGCAGGGTCAGGCCTGGTTAGTACCTGGATGGGAGACCGCCTGGGAACACCAGAAGCTGTAGGCTTGGGAGAAGGACCTGGCAACACCCTCCCAAAAATCAATCTGCCATTGAAAACCCTATGAACGGCAGAGAAGCACTGATAATAGTGTTTCCCCTGTTGTACAGAGGGTCACTATGAGTCGGATACCGACTCGACGGCACCTAACAACAACAACAACATAACCATACCACCACCCTGGCATCAGATCCTATCTGATCTTGGAAGCTAAACAGGGTCTGGCCTGGTTAGTCCTTGGATGGGAGACCTCCTAGGAATACTGGGTGCTGTAGGCTTGAGAGAAGGACCCAGCAACCCACTCCCAAAATAGCCACCAAAAACCCTTTGAGTAGCAAAGAAATACTGACACTAACAACAACAACAACATAATATAATAGGATATGATATAATGACTTTTATTATAGGATTATTCTCTCCATCATTACCAACCATGTTCTGCCCCTCCTCTCCATTGATCCTTCCCAGATATGTCCCACTTATACTTTTCCAATTCTGTATATATATATATATGCATGCATACTATATATATATACACACACCCACACACACACACATGTACATATATACATACATATATATGTATATTTATACACACACATATACACACATACATATACACTTTCATTTTAAGGTAAATCTAGTTTCTGTATATGAGTAAGCACATGCAGTATTTGTCTTTCCGAATCTGGCTTAATTTGCTTAAAATGATCATCTCCAGTACCATCCATTGTCTTGAAAATTCCATCATTTCATTCTTATTTATGGCTGAATAATATTCTCTCTCTCTCTCTCTCTCTCTCTCTCTCTCTCTCTCTCTCTGTGTGTGTGTGTGTGTGTGTGTGTGTGTGTGTACATTTCCTACCACATTCATTTGTTGGTGGACATCTGGGCTGATTCCCTGTCTTAGCAATTGTGAATATTGCTGCAATGAAGTGCTGGTGTTTCTATGCTGTAATGACTTGGATTCTTTTGGATATATGCCTAAGCATGGTATAGCTAGAACATGTGATAGTTTCTATCTTTTAGCTTTCTTAGGAATCTCCATACTGATTTCCATAATGACTATACTAGTTTGTAATTTCACTAGCAATGTATAAAAGTTCCTTTTTCTCTGCATCCTTACCAGAATTTGTTTGTTTTGTTAATACTAGCCATTCTAACTGTAGTGAGATGGAATCTCTGTGCAGTTTTGATTTGCAGTTTCCTGATGGCTAAGGATGTTCAATAGTTTTTCATATGTTTATTGGTCATTTGTATTTTTTCTTTTGGGAACCATCTGCTTAATTTAATTGCCCACTTACTGATTGGATGATTTGCTACTTTGGTGTTTAATGTCTTGAGTTCTTTATATATCCTAGATAGTAATCCCCTGTCAGATATATAGTTGGCAAAGATTTTCTCCCATTCTGTACACTCTCTCTACTGATTATTTCCTTTGCTGTGCAGAAACTTTTTAAAAATTTTATGCAGTCCTATTCATCAATTCTTGCTACTATTTCCTGGGCTATTATAGTTCTTTTTAGAAAGTACTTGCCTATGCCTATGTATTAAATTTTCCCTACATTTTGTTCTAATAGTTTCAAAGTTTCCAGTTTAATGTTAAGGTGTTTGGAATATATTTTGGTACAAGATGAGTGATAGGCATCTACTTTCATTCTTATAAATGTGGATATCCAGTTTTCCCAGCACTATTTGTTAAAAAGGCTGTCTTTTTTTTTTTTTAACCAATGTATGTTTTTGGCACTATTGTCAATAATCAGGTGACTATTGCTGTGTGAGTTTATTTTGGTGCTGAGTCTCTGGGTTTGGCAGGATCATCTGGCTGGGGCCTGTGGCACACCAAGCTATTTGCCAAGCTGTTTTCACAGGTTCTGGGACTCTGAGCATGGCTCAGGAAACTGCTTGGGAACTGTGGCTCACCACACCAGTGTACTGGGTGATGGGTGTCTGGCTTACCTTTTGGATGTGGCTCCTTGTTTTTCCTCCCCTGCCAGGGAGCTGTGACAAGATGATGCTGTTCACTCCTTCTTGCAGCATAGGTCTTCTGTTCTCTGCCTTTTGAGGCTGCCCTATCACTTCCTTTGTGATTTTTGTGCTTTTCCAGATTTTTTGTCTTTGGAATAAGGTCTATTTTTCCTATCCTGCCTCCTTTCTTTTACTATATCACAGAGAGGCTATTTCTAATCCACCATCTTATCCCAGTGCTCTGGTTCATCTTCTCTTGTGCTGTTGTCATGTGTAGGATTCATGTGACTTTCTGCTGAAACTTCCCTCTCTGTTAATGGGCAACATCCCCCCCCCCCCGGCCCCCCGGGAGGAAAACATGCTTAGGGAGGAGGTGTAATGGCTTAAAGACCAAAAGGACAGTGTTTAAAATGATCATCTTTAGAAAAAGAAAGAAATATCTT
The DNA here is from genome assembly GCA_007922755.1 of Pedetes capensis. Classification (NCBI taxonomy): domain Eukaryota; kingdom Metazoa; phylum Chordata; class Mammalia; order Rodentia; family Pedetidae; genus Pedetes; species Pedetes capensis. The sequence continues at coordinate 123,246 of VMDO01003329.1, read as the reverse complement.
CCTAGTTTCTTTTTTAATGGAAATTTTAGCTTTAGAAAAGACCTATATTTTCATTTCAACTGAAAAGGAGAAATCAGTGAGATTGTGGATTGATCTTACTCTTTATTTGCATTACCTTTGATTGTCAGCCTTCATCCCATTACTCTGTCTCCTGAGACTCTAACATAGGCATGTCCAACCTGGGCTACATGTGGCCCAGGAGGGCTAGTATTGTGGCCCCACAAAAACTTTTAACATCATGTGTTTTTTAGAATTTATTTTCTTTATGACCTTATCTGTAGTTCCAAAGTGATACTGTGTGGATTTGTAGAATGATACCTAATACTTCTTTACAACATACTGGGATGGCAGTATAGTATTGAATTCTAACCTTTGAATAAGTGGAAATATATTACAATCAATAATGTGAGTCAGGTTAAGACTATCACGTGCCACCCAGTCAGTCAAGTATAATTGGGTTGAATTTGAAGTGATTTGAAGCTGTTCAAAGTCACTTAACAGTGCATCAGAGATTACATGAGTTTTTGGCAGGTTTGCAAGTAAAATGCAACAATTTTCAATAATATTTTTGAAGATCTAAGCCAACATAGTTCTAGACACTGTGAATGACCATTGCAAAAATTTACTTGAGGTCTCATTGAGAATTGAGACCTCTTCCATCAAATTAGACATTGATAGATTAGTTTTACAAAAATAAAGTCAAAATTTCCTCTAGTTTAATGTTATTCTCATTTCTCTAAATGTTATAATAAAAACATAAAAAATAAAAGTCTCTCTCTCTCCCTCTCTCTATATATATATACTCTCACTCCATTATATAATTTCTGTGTGGCCCAACACAATTCCTCTTTACTTAGTGTGGCCCAAGGAAGCCAAAAGGTTGGACACCCTTGCTCTAGAGAATGCTTGCTTTACAAAATGTCCCAATCTCCTTCCCAAGATTTCAGCAATAAAGAGGTAGATTACTGTTTTGTATTTTGTAGTAAGCAACTTAACCTTTTCCAAGAATGAAATAATCACAAACAAATTATATAATTCAATGTCCTATTTCTTCTTCATTTAATAAAAACTTAAATAGGTGAAGTTAGGTGGTTTCTTCCAAATAAATCACCCTTTTTTGGCCCTTGGTCTAGAAAGGCCTTTTTCCTTCCCCATGTGAAATGGCTACTGAAAAGGTAATAGGATTTGGGACTGAATTTGTGAGCAAATCATCCAATTCAAAGGAAATAAAAGTACTATTGTACTTTGTAATGATGAGCTTGGTGTTCAGACTTGAGAGCCACACCATTTGAAATGAACCTACCAATTGGAATTTGTGAAGGAAAATTGAAGTTTTTAGTTGGATGAAACCTACATCGTATAAGCACTGGTGACTACATTGGAAAAAGGAGGACGCTGGAGAGATAAATAAGAGAGGTGACAATGCTGTGTTTATTAGTATCGAATTCATCTTTCAATTTAAAGCACAGGACATTGAGATTTAATAGTAATAAGAATAATCCTTTCTTAAGTATTTAGTATTATGCTTGGTGCATTATATTCATTTTGTTTGTTTATTTTAATCATTCTAACAATCTCAAAGGTAGGCATAATTGTTTCCATGTAACAGGTGAGAAACATGAGGCTCAGAGAATTTAAGAATCTAGTCCAAGTTTAGGCAGTTATTAAAGGCTGGAACTGGCATTCAAATCGAGGCTTCTTTGACTCTAAAGACAATGTCCTTAAAGATAGCACAAGTGTGGCTCAAAAGAAAAAGATGGTGAGCAATCAGCTTCTTGGATGGGGAGCAAAGGAAGGTCCTTTGTTTTATGTATGAATATGTCTTTATACTTTCCCTCTCCATAGGTAATAAACTGTCTTACCTTTCCTTTCCTTACATTAGCAAAGTGAATACATCCCACTCATCTCAATTTACAGAGCAAATGCCATGAAATGGGTTCAATGAAAAATTTCTCCCTTATGTTCCAATCTGTTGCTGACATGACAAGGACAGAATTGTCAGAGCAGCTCCTGATTAAATAGTTCCGAGCTTCATTAGGAAGATGTCATGATTCAGGACTCACCGTGCAAGTGTTGACAATGCAGTTGACACTAATTGGTCCCTTGGGTAGCAGCCTCACACAACATGGGAACTGGACACTGAAGAGAGGGCAGGGGCCCCAGGCCTGCTGAATCCACTTGCCAGGCAGACTTAGGGACCCTCACTATCAGTCAGGAAGGGAATTCCTGTAGGCACAGCCTAGGGACAAGGGACAAGTTGTTTCCTTACCTTTCTCTCCTTTGGAGAGGCAGTGGCCTTTTAGACCCAGGGCTTTTTTTTCTTTGACTGTGGCTGACATAGTTCCAATGTATGCATATGTGCTCACTCATGTACACACACACGTGCATGTGTGTGCATGTTCTCAGAGCCTGTAGGGGAACGGAATGTAGAGTTGGGCCATCTCTGTTACGGAATTAAGTCTCACCCATTTAATTAACCTTCCTTCTTCTGGGATGTGGTAAGCATTCAGGCAACCAAGCCACTTTAGGAGGCTTCCTGTATATAAGTAAAACGAATTCTTGGTCCTGTAATTTAATAGCTAGAAGGAGTAAAAAGAGGCGGGCACTCATTTGTTCAGTCCTACCTTCCATGGCAGAAGTTCTCTGTTGGATTATCACTGCCCTGTAGAGCCTTCCTGATTCAGGACTGAATCTTTGTTTCATGCCCAGGACCATATAGGCCCCTGTTAGACTAGAAAATACTAATATAAACAACAAATCTTCAAAACAGATTAAGAAATCTGTTAAATATTAGGATTTGGGTCTATCACTGATTATATTTTTCTCCCTGGGCCCTTGTATGAAAAAAATCAATATTTTGATTTCACAAGGGACAGCTTATAATTTTCTCAATTCTGTGGTGATGAAGCTGAGGCTTAGAAAGTAGGACATTATACAAGATCTTACCATTGTAAGAGGCAGAGTACTGACATTTTTCAATTCTCTTGATGTTAAATTTAATGCATTTCTTGCAATGTGACTTCCTTTGTAACCTTTTCTTTTTCCCACTTGTTCTACTGTAGACTTCACCGTGGTAAGCTGCACACACTTACAGGCTTCTCTATTTTGTCACCAAATAATTTTGGTCAAGTTTCTATATGTGCTTGATAAATTCTATATCATATACATACCCTACAAAAGCACAGTAATTCAAAAGCAATTAAGTGGTGGTGAACCTTATCGCCAGATATACTATCTGACTGTGGCAGGGAGACTTTAAGATCCTTATGTTTGTACCACTTTTCCTGAGAAAAGAAGAGAAGGCATCGTGGCTACCATTTCAAACATCAACCTCCAAAGTACAGGAATGGGCTGGACTCCAGGTGTAATGAGTATGTTGTGAGATAAGAGGTACATTCTGAGGGCTTGTAAGATCAGAGAAATACTGATACAGCTCCTTTACAGATTGGTTTTGACTGCTTGTTTGTCTATCACCTAGTTACTAAGTAATGCATTCTTGAAGCTGTTTCTTTTTAAACCAGCCTGTGCATCTTTCATTCCTATCTCCTTCTCAGCTCCAACAGAATTCTATCAAAGGAGAAGCATTTCTTTTTTTTCCCCAGTGGAGCTTGAAGCAATACTTTAAAAATCTGGAATTATAAGCAGTGTTAAAAAATGTTATTGTATGAAGATCTTTCTTCTATGGACTTAATAAGTTGACCCATGTCTGAGGAGGTTGGTTGTTCTCTGGGTTCTTTGAATTCTGGAATTCAATATATTCTGGTTTCCTAATCTGTCTTAACCTGCAGCTGTACCACTGTGGTTTCTGATCCTGTCAGATTTCAGAAGCAAAGTAGGGTCCAGTCTGCTTAGTACTTGGATGGGAGACTGCTTGGGAACACCAGGTGCTGTAGGCTTGGGAGAAGGACCCAGCAACCCACTCCCCACAAAAAACAATCAGCCTTTGAAAACCATAGGAATAGCAGAAAAGCACTGACAAGTGTTTTGTCTGTTGTACATAGGGTTGCTAAGAGTTGAATACTGACTTGACAGCGCCTAACAAGAGCAACAACAATCTGTCCTAAGTAGTTTAACCTCATTCTCTTAAGTATATTTTTAATGGCAAGGCCAAGTTGTCCTTTAGTCAGTGGGACAGCTGGCTTTGTCATGGTTGTTCAGGAAACTCTACTCTCAGACTGACTGAGCTGAGGCCCTTCTTTTCTTCCTCTGTGATCTCCTCCCTGGGAGCCTGCCTCAGGGCATATTTCCTCTGCTGAGGACTAGACTGTCTGAGTAAATGAGCACCTAGTCCCGAAACAGTCAGCCATTGAAAACCCTATGAGGGTCGCTATGAGTCAGACACCAACTCAACGGCACCTAACAACAACAAGTGGGAGAGACTTCTCTATCTTCTAACTCTGAGAGAAGCATAGTAAGTGGGTTTTGAGAAGGATAAGGAGTCACTCAGCAAGCTCACTGACATTTTGACACCATGTCAGCCAGATACCAGTACCCTCTGCACAGGGGTCCTCACCTTGCTTTCTCCTCAAGTGATGCCATTTTTGTGTTTCAAGTTAAAGGGATTGTAGCTTCTATCAATGGGACATTTGGTGTTTGCATTCAGAAGGGGCAGTGGCTTTAACTTTCAGGAGTGCTGTCTTAGGTGAGCAAGGGCATCTTTCCTTGGCCTCTGTGGGACTCACTGGCTAGGGTAGCTGGCTGCAGAAGCAGCTCTGAGCTTCTGTTTTCAACATCTATGCATAAAGGAAATTATAAATGAGAATTTCTTGCTCAGGAAAAGAAAAATAATTTCTCTTTTTAAAGGAAATATATTATGCCTTGCTGTTTGAATAGCAATGAAATGTTACTTGAGATTCCTTTTTTCTTTTATTTTTTTCAAGCTTCAATCAATGGTGGTTTACGCTCATTCAACAGATACTTATGTGCTTCTATGTCCTTAATGATAATAATAAAGACTCATTAAGCTCTTATTTTGTGCCAGGACCGTGCTAAGTATCTTACAAGTTGGATTTTATTTGAGCCTTTCAAAAAGTCTATGAAGAAGATACTATCATCAATTCCATTTAATAAATGAGGAAAGAGACTCTTAAGAGATTAAAGAAAAGGAAACAGCTAAGTGTTGTTGGGGATATTAAAAAGACAACCCTTGCTTTAGAAGTATAGCATATTAGAATAAGAAGGAACCCTAGAGATCTCCCATAATATCATCTCATTTTGTAGAATAAAACCCTGAGATATTCAATAAGTTGTTCAAGGACTCATAGTTATTAAAAGCAGCACTTGGATAGAATCCGAGAATCCTCATCCTGGTGCACATGTCACTATATACTGCCTTTTCCAGGAGTTGGGAATATTATTGGGAGTGCCATTCCCACCCTCAAACTTATAGCACTGTAACTGTGGATGTGGGTATGTGCTTAATGTATGAGTGATGGTTGCAGATGAAAAGTTCCATAGGTGCTGAGAGGAGGTATTTGGAAGTTGCTGATGTTCCAGCAGGGCCTGGTAGGGAAGAGGGCACTTTAGCTCAATCCCAAAGAGAGTGAAAGATCTGTACCTAAAGAATAAGAGAACAGACATTCCAAAGAACAGCCTGAACAAAAGCTTTGAGTTTCATCAGACATGCTGGGTTGTCAAAGGATTCACGTAAAGGAGTAATGGGAGACAAGGAGGCAGGTTATTCTGAGCTTTGCATTCCAGATGTACTGAGGCAGATGGTGGCAAAGAGAACAGTTAGTGGAAATAATCTAGATATAGAATGATGCGGTACTGGGCAAAAGTGAGGGTCAAGAGGAGAGGAAATTTTCATTTAGTGACAAGATTTAGGGCATTTCAGGGTCTGAATATATATATATATATATATATATATATATATATATATATTCAGGTAAATAGGCAGATGCTGAGGGGAGGAGGTTAACGTAGGGTCTAAGAGCTGTCTTTGGAAAGCAGAAATAATGTGGTTCAACTCAGGTCAGTGAGGTACAAGGCCGTAGGGCCTGAATGCAGCTGATTTGCACCCTATTGATTTTCCTGCATTGACTATTTTCACCCCAATCAATTTTTTCAGTTGATTAGGCTGTGTTTCTTGTTAGTTAGAGGTCACTTTGTCCCTTTAGATTCATTTTTGGCCTGTTGCTACTTTCTCTTGTTAGTGTATGCTGCTCCAATCATGACTGCCAGCTATTGACCAAATGTGACATTTCCACCTGATGGTTGTACTGTTTGGTGACAAAATGAGGATGCAGTCAAGACATTGAACTTATAGAGGAGTTTGCAGTTAGCTCAGCTATCTTGAAAGATGTGTCACTGAGGCTTGCACGGTGAAACTAGGATCACATAAAGCTACATTGTCTGCAGGTGCTTGATGCTTGGGTGGACAATAAAGTCCTTGGGTGGATAGGTTAGGAAGTGACTAGAGTTGTCTGCTTATACTCCCCCCGTCACAGATGAGCCAAGATTGTGAAAGACAGCCTTGAAATAACCCTAGAAAAATTCCTTCATTGTCCTGGGCTTAGTTTCTTTTCCTTCTCTGTAAAGTCAAAAGTTGGTATTGATGCCTACTGGTTTCAGAGACGAAAGTCAAGATTCATGGTCAGAAGACTTAGAATTTGAATCTCAGCTCTATCTTTGGCATGTCTCTTGTATCTTCCTTGTAGAGTAAGAATGCTAATACCTGCCCAACTTTCTTCACCGGGTGAGGTAATGTGCCTGGTCATGTCCAACACAATTTTAAAATTCAGTTCCAGCCTATCAAACCAGCAACAGGATTTTTCTTTCCTCAGAGAAAAGCCTGTTCTTTCCAGCAATTCAGGGTGGCTGGTGATCCAGGGGGAACCAGTCTGGCCTTGGGTAAGTGGACTCTCTCAGGGGACAAATACTGCATTCAACCAACAGCCATGAAATAGAAAATGTTGAAGCAAAAGCCTGTCCTGGCCTTGGAAACCCCATATTTCCTCATTTTATTTACAAAGCTTATGGTTAAACACTAAGGAAAATAAATTGATTTCCATCTTTACTGATGTGTTAAAATTACAGCAACACCTCATATTACCAAACAGATTTACTATATAAATTGGAACATAATTGGTACTTCAGGCAGGTCACAAATCTGCTTTGGCAGGAGCGTATCACTCACAGTACATTGATTATAAAAATTAGTTAATTTAAGACAAACATTGCATTCTCCAATGCCTGGCACAAATCCATCTGAATCTTCCATGCATTACTGCTATAGAGCTAAAAGATAGATATCCATCAGGTCACTTGATTCTCTGCAGGCCTGATTTAGATGGTACTTATGCTAGTGCATCCACCAAGAAGAGATCTCATTTATTAAATCTGCCAGGCGGGAAGCTAAATGATAGGATTTAGTAATATTGTACTAATCTGTTGCTTTTATTTACTGCTCCTTGTCTTACTGGTGTAAATCTTCTCATGGAAGAATGTCTCCTAATTCATTCAATTTGACTTTGCTCATGAGGAACAGGGTCAAGGTACATTCTCGTGAGAACTAGCCTTTTTTTGAGTGCTTCTATAGTGGATACCATTGGATACTAGTGGATACTCCACCCAAATCCCCTGCAATAACTTCATAATGGTGTATGTAGGGGTGCAGGGGGCAGAAACTGGGCTTGGGTGTGCCTTCACTTCCAACAACCAGTGCAGCAATTTTTTTTTTTTTTTTTACTTCTCTTAGGCCACACAAAAAGGCAGAGGTATGTGGGCATGCATGTTTCTCAAAGTGGCCCTTAACCAATGACTGATGGATTCAGGAGAAGGAAAGCCCAGTTCCCTTCATATTAGGTAGAACTTATACTCTTGAATTCTCCTGCTGGAGCAAGCTGAAGCCCATCTCTATGAATTTGACCTGAAATTGCATCTTTGTGTGGCTTCTACCCTTTCCATACCTATTTTCTCCATATCCTCAGTGGATCCTCCTAAGGGTGCTTCCTTATGTCATCTGTACATGAATTCTTATCTCAGGGTTGGATTCTGAAGGACATGATCTAAAACACTCTGAGTGCTGGATATAAGCCGTGCACTTTGAGTGTATCTCATTTAAGGCTCATGATAAATTGAGTTAAGTTCATGCCCAGTATCTCATTTTACCTTTGTAATAATCTTATGAGTTAAGTATTACTATCATTCTCATTTTATACATGAGGATATGAAGTTCAAATAAGGTTAATGGATTTGGCCACTAGTGTTCCAGTTATCTACTGGTGCCTAAAAACTTACCCCAGGACCTAGTGGTTTGAAACAATATTTATTTTGCTCCTAGTCTGCAATTTGAGCAGGGCTCGGTGGGCCAGCTCATCTAAGTATCAGCTGGAGCAGTTGCATTGGAATTAGATGACCTGCTTCCAGCATGGCTGACCCACACCATGGCAAGTTGGTGCTAGGTCTTAGTTTCTTTCAATGCAGACTCTGTATGGGGTGGCTCAGCTTCCTCATAGTATGGTGGCTAGGACCCAGGATTAAACATCTGAAGAAATAGGAAAACAAGAAGATAGATTCTGAGAAGATTTCCAGAACCAAACTCTGGTTCTGGAAATTGGTATTGCCTCACTTATATTATACTGATCAAGCAGTCATGAAATTCAGAATATAAATCTACCACTTGATGGGACAGGTATCAAAGAGTTTTGGGTAATATTTTTACTTGTTTAAAAAACCGCCCATATTTGATGTATACCATCTTATGAGTTCAGGCATATGCATACATCTATGAAATCACTTCCTCATTCAAAGTCACAAACATATCCATCACTCCAAAAGTTTTATTGTCCACTTTTGTGAGGGTTTTTTTGTTGTTGTGGTGATGGTGGTGGTGGTGAGAATACTTAACGTGTGGTCCTGTAGTGAGAATACTTAACATGAGATCTACCCTTCTAACAAAATTTTAAAGTACACAATATAATATTGTTAACAGGAGGTTGTACACAAGCTCACTGAAACCTATTCATCTTATATAGATGAAACTCTATACTCATTATGCTAGTCAGTGTCCATTACTATAAGAAATATCCTGATAAATTGACTTATAAGGAGGAAAGGTTTATCTTGGCTCATGGTTTCAGAGGTTTAAATCTATGGTAGCTTGGCCCCATTGCCTCTGGGCCTGTGGAGAGGCAGCACATCATGGCCAGGAGTGTGTGGCAGAGGAGACTGGGAAGCAAAGAAAGAGAGAAACAGGGCTGAGGTTCCAAATCCCTTTCAAGAGCACCCCCTTGATGACCTAACTTTTTTCTATCAGACTCTGCATCCTAAAGCTCCCCCTATCTCCCAATAGTGCCCTAGGCTGGACCAAGAATTTAACACAGGGCCTTTGGGGTGCATTTAATATTCAAACGATTATATCCATTAAATGACAAATTTCTCCCTTCCGTGAGTTCCTGGCAACCACCATTCTATGCTTTGCTTCTATGAGTTCAATTATTTTAAATACTTCATATAAGTGAAGTCATGTAGTATTTGTCTGTCTGTGTCTGACCTATTTCACTTAGCCCAATGTCATCTAGATTTCATCCATGCTTTCATAACTGTCAGAATTTCCTTCTTTTTAAAGTCTGTATAATATCCCTTCATATGTATATACCACATTTTCTTTATTCACCCATCAGTGGGCATTTAGGTTGTTTTTATATTTTAGTTATTGTGAACAGTGATGTAATTAAAAGGATTTTGAACAGATATCTCTTCAAGATCCTGATTTCAATACTTGTGAACATTTACTCAGAAGTGAGAGGAAAGGTAGGAGAAATGTTTTTAAACTACCATACTAGTAGGGTAGTAAGAGGTGAGGACAGGATTCAAACTCAGTCCTGCCTAAATCCATAGTCAGTCCTTTAGCTTCTAAATGTTCTCAACATTTATCATTTTTTCTTCCTACTCACTGGCTTACTTCTGCTCTAGTGTGATGCTCTGCATTTCACAGAACGTAACTTTGAAACATCTAGCACCTTTTAAGATGGATAGTCTATCCTGGTGTGTCAGAGTCAATAAGCCACATTTTATCTGTGACTGGAACAGAGGGTAAATAAACTTTTAATTAGAAATTATAACCCAATTTGTGATGTTAAAAATATTTTAATGATAAAGATTCATGTTTAAAATTCGTATTAAGTAATCAATGATGAGAAATGGGTTTGCTGTGATTAGGTGGCAGATAAGGATGTGGAAATAGAACATATTTTGGTTCTGGAGAAGGACTAAGCTTGAAATCTGGGGCTGCCTGACAGGCATCAATAAATAAGTGACTACAATAAGAAAGAAGATCTGTGTGTGTGTGTGTGTGTGTGTGTGTGTGTGTGTGTGTGTGTGTGTGTGAAGGGTTAGTCAAAAGCAGACATCTAGAAGCTGGCAGGCACTTGTGGAGAGATTTTGTAAAAAGCAATATTATACTTGGGCTCCTGAACAGTAAATATGTGAGTTTGGTCCTGAGGTTGGGGTACCAGGTAGGTGCTGGTAGCAAAGTAAGCAATAAGTAGGTAAAATTAGAATACATGGTCAGAAAGTGAACCAAGACTGAATTGGCTTGATGCTGGGCCATTAAACACTTGTCTTTAAGCCTTCCTGAATTCAACTAGGCCCAGGAACAGCACTGGTTTTGGAGCATAGGAGGGGGCTAAATCTATAGGTAAGAGTTCTCCCAAGTCAGCTGACAAGATAGTGAAGGGATGCAGGCTTGTGTAAGTTGCTATTTCAGGGGCGCTAGGGAGAGGTGTCTGGCTGACACCTACAGGCTATTATTGAACTTGGGCTTTACATAATATTAAATATTATTTTAAAAATCAGCCTTATGATTTTTGCTGTGATCTTGTTGTTGTTGTTAGGTGCCATCTAGTTGGTCTCTGACTCATAGCAACCCCACATAGAACAGGCAAAACACTGTTGTCAGTGCTTTTTTGCTATTAATAGAGTTTTCAATGACAGGTGGATTTTTGGGAGTGGGTTGTCAGGTCCTTCTCCCAAGCTGTGATCTTAGATATTTTATTTTAAAATTTTCACCCTTAGTTTAGTGATGAACAAAATGGAGACAATAATAGCTATTTTGCAAATATTATCAATAATGCATATTAAGTTCTTGGTATATTGCAGGTGCTCATATACAATACCTATTATGATTCATGAAGGATAGAGGGAGTAATTTTCCTGGGAGCAGAATGGGTGGAATGAAGTTGGAGATCTATGTTAGAAGGAACCATGCTGAGTCTTGCACATGAAGAGGGTGCCTAATTTAACTCTGGGCCTAGATTCTGTTCTGTGAGATTCCTCATTTGTAGAAGACTAGTTGATGCTCTGTAGTCATTAGGATCTGGGTATTATGAGCAGGATGCCTTAGTGTCAGGAATGATTCAAAAGAAACATCAGGGGTTAAACTTTGGGGACAGAATTATAGAATGTTGGAGCTAAAAGGAATCTTATATAGTACCATTATTGATAGCTGAGGGCTGAGAAGGAAAAATGACTTACATTCACCTGGCTGATCAATACAAGAGGAAAACTGATCATTAACTCTTTTTTTTTTTCTCCAGTACTGAGGATTGAACCCAGGGCCTCACACTTGCATGCTTTGCAAGTGCTGGACCACTGAACTGTACCTTCAGCCCATTTTTTTACTTTTTTGAGACAGGGTCTTGCTAAATTACACAGACCACTTCTGGTCTCGAACTTGCGATCCTCCTGCCTCTGCCTTCTGAGTTGCTGGAATTACAGGAGTGCACTACCATGCCCGCCTCTGATCATTAACTCTTAATCTCCTATAGTGGCTTTTCAGTACCACTGATGTTGAAGCTACCTCAAGTTTCAATAGTAATAAAAATGAATATAATAATGATAAGGACTACTATTTTATTAATAACATTTTATTTATTGAATGCTTATTATGAACTAGATGCTGCATAAATATTTTATATTTTATTAAATCTTCACAACTCTGTGAGGTAGGTACTATGACAATCTTCATCTGTAGCTGAAGAAATTGAGGAACCTTGTCATAGATTGATGAGCTAAGGAGTGGTGGCTCTAAGGTGGTGCTCCACATCCTCTGTTCTTGACCCCTATGCCATATTGATTCTTACGCATGTCAGTGGCTGAGAAGATAATGTAAGATAGCAGATGACTAGTGGGTGGCCAGTGATGGTATAGTGGCCTTCTAACTCTCCTTTGTTATTGTTTCTGAGCCTGCTCTGACCTGCAGGGTCATCCTACACTGCTCTTTAAAATTATTTGACAATCTTTTGTGCCTATTTATCTGAGGATCCTGTTTAAGTGACAGTTTAGGTTCTTCAGGTTATGTATTACTACAATGTTTTACACTAGCACAGGTTTCTTTTTATTTTGCCTGGAGTTATGATAGCAAAAGCTCTTGCTGCCATTCAGGGCATACCAATACCTTCCAATAAAGAGGAAAGTTGAGTGACAACTGAACAACTGAGAGGCACCAGTCCAAATTTTTCTTGTGGGTCCTATGTCATGAAATATATTGGTAGCAAGCTGAAAGAGTGACTTCCTAAACAGTAAAAAGAGATTGTTCTAGGTGGAAAAAAATGAACATCATCATAATAAAAGCAGGAAAAGAGGGCAACTAGACTCAGATAAAAATCAGATACTCAATTTCCCAGCACTGCTTGTCGCTAGAGGTAGTCATGTAAACTAATTCTGGCCATAAACTATCAGAGGAAGTTTGCTTGGGGTATCTGATAAAAAATATAGAGAGGAGAGGAGAACTCACCCATCTCCTTCTCTCCTTGAACTTGTCTGTGATGCCTGGGATGTGGCTGTCATCTTGTGACCATAAGGGAGCAACCATGGAGATGAAAAGTTAATATGCTGAGATGGGTGGAACAGAAGTATAGAAGGAAACTGGACCCTTGATAACATTTTTGAGGAACTGAAACAATACCAGAAACAGCCTATTTTTAGCCTTTTGGTTATTTATAACCTACTGGTCTACAAAATTTTTTTTGATATTTCTTAGGTCAAACAAGAAAGAATTAATAGTCATAGGGTAATTGGAAGCTAAGAACTGATGTAAAAGGCAGTAGAAAGCCACTGGGAGACTCTGAAGACTGTACTCTGTTGGATAGATGGATTTCACGATGAACTTACTTCTGCTTCTGAAACTCTAAATCAGAAGCTTCAAGCAGCTATTTCTTTCTCTCCCAGGAACCAGTAAAAAACTCAGCAAGACGAACTGTGCGAATTACCTTTGGATTTTCTGCAGTATACAGTGCAACCTATTGCTTTGTGGATTCTAGCTTAATTTTCAGAAACTGGCTTTGGAAAGCACTACCCTATGCATAGTTCTCTCATGGCACACATGAGCCTACATTAGAATTTACTTGTTATGCACCTGTCACCTTCTACAAGGTAAGGTCCTAGAGGACCTATGTCTAATCAATATTTAGAGCTCCAGAGATTAGCACAGTGCCTGGCACTTGAATCAGTAGGGTTCTGGCAGAATTATTATCCCTGAGGAATTTTAGTGATACTTCTAGGCCATTTTGTTTCTTCCTATACCAAGACCATTTGTAGGAAGAATGGAAGATTATCTACATTTATGGTATAATTTTAGCTAGGACAGCAACACCTCTAATCCCAGCTATCAAAACTTCCCTCATCTCTTGAATGATACCTGAAATTCTACCTTCATGGGTCATTTCCTTAGCTTTGTTCTGTTATGAAGGTAATGCCAACTAGGAAGAAGAGAAGGAGGTACTAGCAAGACAATTGTCCCTGGAGTTGGCCCTCCTTCTGGTCGTGTTGAAATTCTGTTCAGTGACCCTGCTAAATCAAAAGTTCACTCTTGCACCATTCCCTCCCTATTTATCTTCCTTTTTTCCCTCCTTTCTTTCTTCCTTCTCTCTCTCTCTCTCTCTTTCTTTCTTTCTGTTATTTTAAATGAAAGTACAGGTTTGTGAAGCCACCAGTATAATGATGATAGAAGCTGGTTACTTCATCCACCAAAACTCCTTTGCACTACACCTTTATAGTCAGTGGTTCCCACCGGGAGCCACTCATTTGTTCTCCATCACTATCATTTTGTCTTTTTACAAATGACATATCAATGGAATCATACAGTGTATAACCTTTTGAGATTGGCTTCTTTCACTCAGGATAATGCCTTTGAGATTCATCCAAGTTGATGAGTGTTAAACCATCTGGTTCTGATGGCTCGTGTATCGGATCTTCCCTCACTCAAGAACACAATGCCATCTAGAGACTAGATTGTTGTACTGTCTGTTGTTCAACTCTTATTAAGTGCTCCTGTTTTAGTCAGGCTCATTTGTTTGCACCCAACTTTATCTAATGTAAAAAATGGGAGATTTTTGTTAGGACCCCAGGGCTCTTGTGATAATCCAAAAAGAGAGCTATTATTACAGCCATTCCTGGAAATGGGAGGTAGTTTGGGATCCAAGGCAGCTTTTGGGGAGAATATGTGATCACTACCTCTCCCTTAGTCTCATATTACTTCTCTCCCTGTGCCTATGTGTCTGTTCTCAGTCTTCTCCTGATATTATATGGTATTGTCTTCCCTTTTAAAAAATTTAGAACATGGCCCACCCTTTCCCTATAATTGTTTGACAGAAGTCCCTGCTTCTAGCCAAGACTTTAGATTCAAATTCCTGTGAAACAATCTGACTGGTTCTGTTCGTCTTTCAAGCAGGCATGACACGTCTCTAGCCAACTAATTATCTCTGGCCTGCTGTATTCTAGCTACTTGTGTCCAGTGCAGGTGGGGACATGATGGCCTGCTAGAGTAGATTTCTTAGAATCGGGAGGGTTTCAGGGTGGGTGAATGATGGTTCATAGTTTTAGTATTCTCCATTAAGAAAATACTGTTTATGGAAGATTTTGAAATTTCTATTTATTTCTTTGGGCTAGGGTTTAGCTGCTCCACACTCTCTGAAGACCTGGGTTCGATCCCCAGCATCACAAAAAGGGGGAAAGGATATGGCAATCTACTTTCAAATGAATCCTGAAATGATCAGCCATGGAAAATGTATGAGGGTTGCTATGACAACTGGACGGCACCCAACAACAACTATTTACTTCAGATATTATATTCTTTAATTCTTTGTTCAAACCAGATCATAAGAAAGGTACATTTGGGCCATCTGGCCTGGCCTCAGCAGACTGCTTTCACTGAGCTGTGTTTTATTACCCTGTTGGCTTTTAGTGAGAGAAGCTATAAGAAAGAGCCCCATTGAAACTGTGACTTTATTTTCTGTTGTTGAGAACATTACCCATTTAGTGCTTCTAATAGAAAGCGCCGTGTGAGAAATTTGTCTCAGATATAAATTTAAGGACATATTAATTCCCCTAGGGAATTGGCACATTTCCTTCCCCTTGAGCAAGGAAAGATTTATAACATATTCCTCCTCCTTCTGTGTTGGTGCCCAGAAAACTCATTTCCTAATAAATCAATATTCACCTATAGTAGCTGCCCAGCCTCTTATTGTCTTCATATCTGTATTTTAGCCTTGTCTTGACATATTCCCATTTTTCTTGATCTTTAATTTTAGGTGTACATTTATTCCCTATGACCCATCTCATAATATTTTAAAGAATGAGGACCAATATAAACACATACAACAATGCAAGAGAGAGCAATGGGCTATAGAGTCTAGTTACTGGACCCGGGGTACCATCTTGACTTGTCCCATTAGGGCTCTTGCAATGACAAATGTTTACTGGGTTAACAATAACAGTCACAGACTTTTCAAGGTGGAGAAAATCTATGCTATCATTGAAATACATATTGGGAATTGTATCAAAAGTTCCAAGAACTTACTTGCATCATGTCATTTAATCCTCACTACACCTTCAGGAGACAGATAATAGAGTAAGTTACTTAAAACTTACTAGGTATCATCTTCCTCAGGAGATAATAATATCTTCCCCCTAAGGCTATTATGGGCTGGGATTTAGCTCAGTTGGTAGAGTGCTGCGCTGTAGTCTCTGAGGTCCCGAGTTCAATTCCCAGCACTGCAAAAATGGGAGAAGGACCTGGCAATCCACTCCCAAGGCAATCCCGAAACAGTCAGCCATTGAAAACCCTATGAGGGTCGCTCTGAGTCGGATACCGACTGGACGGCACCTAACAACAACAACAACAACAAGAAGCCTATTATAAGACAGGCTGGGATTTAGCTCAGTTGGTAGAGCACCGCTCTGCAATCTCTGAGGTCCCAAGTTCGATTCCCAGCATGGCAAAAATGGGAGAAGGACATGGCAATCCACTCCCAAGGGAATCCTGAAACAGCCATTGAAAAGCCTATGAGGGTCGCTATGAGTTGGACATGACTCGACAGCACCTAACAACAACAACAAGGCTATTATAAAGGTTAAATGAGACAAATATATACAATACCTAACACTGTGTGTCACATAGTAAGTACCCCAAAATAGTAGTACCATATCCTACTCTGTTCAAATGTGCTCTGCCAGTGACCTCTCCTGTCAACTTTGGTAGACTTACATGTATAGTCTTACATGTGTTGATTTTATCTAAACTAAGTATCTCTTTAGCATTTTTTTCTCTTATCTGCAAGTACTTAACTTATTTGACTATGGCTAAGACAGGAATAGTGTCTAACTCCTTTACCCAGTGGCAAGCATAGAAAAGTAATTCCAAGAAAATAATTTTTTATAATAAAGATGAGATCTCACCCATGGAAATTTTTGCCCATCTTTGGAGGTATTGTATTAATTAAGGAAAGGATTATTTTCTGCCAAAATGTGGACTTAACTGTGGTGGACCATTTGTCTTTCTTTTGCAGTGATGGAACTTGGAAAAGGGGCTGTAGTTGGTGAGCAGTTCTAGAGCCGTTGCTGCTGACCTGACTTGCAGCCATGCATGAAGGGACTCACAGATGCTTCTCTGATAGGAACTGCACCTTGTACTATGGGACAATTGGGAGTTAGGCCTTAGCTATGCCTTTGTAATCTTTATTATAATCTGTGATGGGAATCATAAGTATTTAGCCAGAGAGACTGCTCCTGAACACTAGGGACACAGAGCAGGTCAAAAGCAGGTCAACTATTTTATAAAGTCACCAGGGGCTTAACACAATAGTACTTGACAAGGCATCATTGCCAGGTAGATCTGAAATAGACACTGTGAAATAGACACTGTGCAGAGAGCTCAATTAGAACCTGGGGGACTGCCCTCATCTCACCTCTACCTGCAGCCCCTTGAACGAGACATCAGTCTTGTCACTGAGAGAACAAAAGAGAATATTGATGCAGAACCCGTGAGATCTCACATTACCTGTCTCTTTAATAGACTGTGACTGCTAGGGACAATGTTTTCTCATTATTAATAATTTCCTGGACATTATTCCAAGCTAAGCTGTCCTGAGACCAAACTGAGAGGAAAAATTAGGATGCTACATCGTGAGTTTCCACCTAGATGATTTAGAATTAAGGTCTCAGTCAAATATTTTTACCAGCCTTCATCTCGGTGAGTGACCAAGAATCTGATAGCATAGCGGGCTTCGTTTTCTAGTCAATGACCTTCATTTCAAACTCTGAATTACACAGAAAGTCAGAGGATTTTTATTCAAGAGGATCAAGGAAAGAGTAATATTTGGAAATCTGCCTGTAGGAAGTTCTAGGGCCATAGAACTCTACCCAGGCCCTTGGAGTTCCTGCCTCACCTGCTTAAATTTAAAGTAGGTGGGGAATGCTTCTTCAGTGACAGTGGTTTTGAGCAACAGGCTAGAAGTTCTAGTCCTCAATTTCTTCCCCAAACTTTCAATTCTTGTAGGATTTTAGACAATTTCTCTTAGGAAGCCAACCTTGGGAAAGTGGTTACTACCCCCTCTTCCTTCCAAATAGGGCCTTTCTGACAGATGCTTATTTTTAGACTTGGGACACATTTATGTTAGTCATCTCCCTGAAAGGAGAGGGTGGAAGTGCCAGAGGTGTAATTGTTGTCCTGTCCCTCCCAGACAAGGACACTATTGTCCTGAATCTCCAGGGCCTTCAGTATCTTCTTAACTGACTTTCAACATCCTTCGTGTTGTCCCTTTCAGGAAACCAGACATCATAAACTTAACATACCCTGCAATTTGCTCCCACACCTTGACACTTTCCCTTCCTTCAGAACTCTCCCCTGTGGTAGACATCAGAAGCTTCTCCAAGGACAGAAGATGCTGAAGAAGTGAGAAAAGGAAAGAGGAGATGAGAACTCTTGGTTTAAGGGGACATATGCCAAAGGGAGGGTGGGGTTTAGCCCAGTTGGCAGAGTGCCACTCTGCACTCTCTGAAGCCCTGGGTCTGATCCCCAGCACCACAAAAATGGGAGGATGTGGCAATCCACTCCGGAATCAATCCTGAAACAATCAGCATTGAAAACCCTATGAAGGTTGCTATGAGTCAGACACGTTTGAAGGGCACTTAAGGACAACAACATGCCAAAGCGGAAAGAGAAAGCCAAATCACAACCAACATAAACAGCAAAAACAGCAAATAGCTGGACACTATAGTAATACTGTTATAAGGTCCCATGTAAGGCTGTAATTTAAATCTGGATTTGGTCATATTTGACTGTGTCCTATAGTAAGAACTAAGTTTTATATTGTGACTTAGTATACATATATAATTTTACAAAACACCACCCTTACTCCATGGGATGAACACTGGCATTTTTTATATTCTATTTTATCTTACTCTGTTTTGTCTTAATCTATCCAAACCTTTTTTTGTGTGTATTTTACTTTAAAAAGAGAATGATAGCTACCATGAAATTAATTTCACAACCCACTAATAGATCATAACTGACAACTTAAAATATAGTAGTTTGTTAAAATTCATGGATACAGACTTCTGGATGCATAGACATTCAGAACCATAGATAATTTGTTTCTAATATAACCTTATTTTCCAAGTGAAAACTCTGAGCCTTAAGGAGATTGTAATTCATCCTCATCATACTGCTGGTTGATGGCAGGACCTGTGTTACTTCTTGAATTCATGTGGTAATGCAAGGGGGAGTGTGATGTGGGGCAAAGAGCCTGGGTGGGAATTTGTAGACAGGTTTTGTTTAGAGCATCCTGCCCTTGAGCAGATCGCTTAAACCATTAGACCCCACTTTTACATAAAGTGGACTCTTGTGGCGAACCGTTAGATAAGACATAGGAGAAGCTGTGCAAGTGGTGAAGTCCAAAGGTAAAGAGCACCTTTTCCTTGTCTCTCTGTAATAGCCTGTTGTATAGGTGTTACCTGTGTTCCTTGTTTTTAGGGCTGCAGCAGAGACCTCAGCCTTTGGAACAGGAAGAAAAAAGTCTGAGTGGTAGTCAGCCTCTTTCTCTTCCTTATCCAGAGATTCCTCAAATTCTCTTTTGTTACTTTTTCCTTTTTTGCTTATTTGTTTTTGACTTCTTGGCTTATCATTTCCTGGCTCGTTAAAAAAGAGTTCTTTTTTTTTTTTTAAATCAATGTATATTGGTTTGGGGGTCATTTAAAATTAGCTGAGGCCATGAACAGCCTTTATAGAAATGATAAACAGACACTAAAGTGTTTGTGCAGGTTTATAACAACCCATAGCTTCCAAGTTCTCTCAGTGTGGGAAATGGAAGGGGGAAGTTTGTCATTGTTGTTGTTTTTAGGTGCGCTTGAGTTGGGTCCAACTCATAGAGGCCCTATGGACAACAGAACGAAACATTCCCTAATTCTGTGCCAGGCACACAATCTCACTTGTGTTTAAGCCCATTGTTATAGACACTGTCAATCCATCCAGTTGAGGGTTTTCCTTTTCTTCATTGACCTGCCATTCTCTCAAATATGATGTCCCTCTCCGAGGAATGGTCGCTCCTGACTACATGTCCAAAATAGTTAAGATACAGTCTAGTCATCCTTGTTTTCAAGGTGCACTTTGATTGCACTTCTTTTAGGACAGATCTGTTGGTTATTTTGGCAGTCCATGGTATATTCAATATTCGTCTTCAGCACCATAATTCAAAAGCATCAATTCTTTGCCTATCTCCCTTATTCAATTTCCAGCTTTCACAACCATATGATGCAACTGAAACTACTGGAAATTTATCTAAGATGTTTCACCTAGGTTTTAAGAGGAGGAAGAGGTTTCACAAACAAAAGTAGTAGGTATGATAAGATACATGAATCTTGTCCTCAGTTGGTGCCAGGAAAGCATCATGTTGTCCCTGGGGTGTCCAGATGCATGAGATTTTCCCTGATCTGAATGTAAAGATGTGTGAATAGGCTTATGCCAAGAGAATCTTTTCTTTCATGTAAGAACTTCAGATAGCACCTGGAGGACTATCTTGCCATAGGTGGCTTTGTCCAGAGGGAGGTTCAGTTGGCATCAATTCTACAGAGGCTCTGATTGGATGTTCAGTTTCCTCAGGGCCTCAGAAAGAAGGGGCACGTTGTGGCCTCTCCTGGCACCTGGTCACACTTGGTTTACCTGGCTAAGAGCTTTTAGAATGACAGCTAAGCTTGATGTGGTCTTTTAGTCACCCTGGGACAATTTCTCTGCTCTGCACTTCTCCAGGGACCTTCATAGTTTTTGAACCATAAGAAAAATTTGTCCAGAAAAGATTTAAATAAATCCATCTGCTTATCCCTTCTGTTTCATATTTGAAAGATATAGCAAGGGTATGGCTCATTTTGTTTTTTCTCCTATCAACATAAATTCTGCTCAAATATCTGGTTCAGTTTCCTTAGTAATTTATGCATTCTCAGCTCAGTGATTTTCTGCAGAACCAGCCTTTTATGAGAAACTAGAATTTTCCCGGGGAGAAAATTGCTTCCTCTGTCACTGTACTTTATATTTAGTGTGTAACCACCTGTGTGACATGACCTAAGTTTCCACATCTAAAATGAAGAAGTTTTACCTATAGAGGACATATTTTCATGGTGGCTAACAGCAGAGACTTGGAAGCCAGTCTTCCTGGATCTGATCCCTACATTTTCACTTACTAGTGGTGTGACCTTGGGAAAATTACTTAACCCATCTATGTATCAGTTTTTTCATTTATAAATTAATGCTAATATTAATATCTGTATCATGAAAATTATATGAGTTAATGCAGGGCCCAATTTTAGTAACCGCTATATGAAATTTAGTGTTGTTTGCACTGAAATGATCTATCAGTTTAAAAGTGGAATTGTATCATAATAGCTATTTATTGATTATAAGCTTTGCCTCCATATATTGTCTTCCAGATGAGGAAATTGAAGACAGAAAGTGAATTGAGTTGTTTAGGGATATACTTTTTCAGGGAAGTTGCCACGTGTATAGCTGAGTCTTCTGCCTCCCAATTTCTGGCACTTTCCTCACACAATAATGCTATTTTATTGGGTATTGATATTTCCCTTTTAAATAGTCCTCTTCTGAAAGCCTTTCATTATATTAAGATAGTGCTGCCATTCTGGAACGCACAGAATACCACCACAGATGTAAAAGCATCCATGACTTTTCCTATCTCTTTCTGTTTTAATTAAGATGCCACTAGCTGCTCTAATTGGGAGAAAGGCCCGGCAACCCTCTCCCAAAAATCAATCTGCCATTGAAAACCCTATGAACAGCAGAGAAGGACTGACAATAGTGTTTCACCTGTTGTATGTAGGATTGCTATGAGTCAGATACTGACTCGACGGCACCTAACAATAACAACAACAACAACAACAACAACAACAACAAGCTGCTCGAATAGACAAACACAAAATCTCAGTGGCTTCACATGATAGCAATTTGTGTCATACTCATGGAAAGTACAATGTCAGTGTTCTCAGTTGATAGGTGGCCACTCAAGGACACAGGCTTCTTCCTCTTTCAGATCCTTAGTGTTTTTTCCTTTTAGGTGGTTGATGAGATGAAAGATCATGAAGAGTTTTCACCCACTTTTTAACTATGTAAATCGAGAAGCAGCACATATCACTTCATTTTACATTTCAATAGCAAAAGCTAGTTGTATAGCCCCAAATATGTACAAAGTAGGTGGGGGTAGGGTGGGAAATGTAGTTGCCAGCTAGGAAGATGCTTCTGCACAATACTCTAGAGGAACATGAATTTTTGGTTATTTCTGCCACACATTCACTTCCACATCCAATCACCTGCCAAGCCACACTCTCCCCAAATTTTTCTTCATATTGGCAATCTACTTCTATTCCCATAAGTACCACCCTGGTTCATGCCCTTCTAATCTTACACTGGCATATTATCATATCTATTAGAGTGATTTCTCAGCTTCTGTTCTCTGTTCTTATCCACCTTTCTCACATTACAGCTAGATTAATCATTTTGAACTACTCTGTTATTTTTCCTTTCTTCTTTTTAATTTTATTAGTAATTTTAATGTACAGCTTAATGGGGCTCATTATGACATTTGCATTCATGCATTTTATCATACATTTCTCATGTTCACCTTCCCCATTACCTTCTCATGACCTCGAAGTGTCATTTTTCAATGGCTCCATTGAGTAACAACTCAGCAACAGTTATTAGGTTCCTCTCTGTGTTAAATATAGTGCTAAGAATTGTTGTTGTGCTGTTAGATGCTGTCAAGTCGGATCCAACTCATAGTAACCCTACATGTAACAGAATGAAACACTACCTGATACTGTGCCATACCCAGCAAAATTGTCATTGCTGCTTGACTATTCATAGGTTTTTTCAATGGCTGATTGTTTTGGGAATGGGATGCTGAGTCCTCCCAAGCCTATAACACCTGGTATTCCCAGGTGGTCTCCCATACAAGCACAAACCAGGCTGACCCTGCTTAGCTTCTAAGATCAGATGGGATTGGATGGGAGGGTGGTATGGTTGCAGACACTAGGTACTGAGGAGGTTCATAAATGAACAATACATAGTTCCTGCATTCAAGTTGCTTTTAGGGCGGGGAAAGTAGTATGCTTACCATAAGTTGTGGACTGGGACAGGGAGTAAGTACCAGGAAAGAAGTCCCAGTAAATTGCCTTTTGTGTATAGAGAAGGAGATATTAGTTACTCAGGGGTGGAGAACAGTCCTGGCTAAGGCAAAATTAATTGCAAGACTTGGGAGCAGGTTATGAGAGTACACAGTGTCTGAAACTGAGGTGGGCTTGGATGAATTTCATTTCAGGGAGAAGTACACCTAACAATCCTGGGTGACTAGATAACTTTTAGGCCATGGTAGTGATTTGGAAAGATACTGAAAGATTAGAGAAAGGTAGATTTTTTAATTTAAAAAATAAAAAAGGAGATAGAAGTTCTATATTCTATAATCTAGTGAATTTGCTACCTATATTTAGAAAAATTATAGAATATATTAATGCAGCACTGTTCACAATAGCAAGGATATGGAACCAATCAAGATGCCCATCAACAGAAGACTGGATATGGAAAATGTGGTACATGTACACAATGGGCTGTTACTCAGCAATAAAAAAGAATGGAATGATGTCATTCACAGCAAAATGGATGGAATTAGAGAATATCATCTTAAGTGAATGAACATAGGATCAAAAAGAGAAATACCTGAGCCGGGCGTGGTAGAACATGCCTGTGATCCCAGCGGCTTGGGAGGTGCAGGCAGGAGGATCACAAGTTTGAGACCAGGGGCAGTCTGTGTAACTTAGCGAGACACTGTCTCAAAAAAGTAAAAAAAAAATGGGCTGGGGGTGCAGCTCAGTGGTCCAGCACTTTCAAGGCATGTAAATGCAAGGCCCTGGGTTCAACCCCCAGTACTAAAAAACAAAACAAAACAAAACAACCTTATGTTCTCACTCTAAGATTCAATTCCTACATATAAAGAAGAAAAAACCTATACATAAGTATATATCTATATCTATATCTATCTGTCTATATCGCCTGCAGCCATAGCCCTGTGGCATCCGATCCGGTCAGATCTCGGAAGCTAAGCAGGGTTGGGCCTGGTTAGTACCTGGATGGGAGACCGCCTGGGAAAACCAGAAGCTGTAGGCTTGGGAGAAGGACCTAGCAACCCCCTCCCAAAAATCAATCTGCCATTGAAAACCCTATGAACAGCAGCAAAGCACTGACAATAGTGTTTCCCCTGTTGTACAGAGGGTCGCTATGAGTTGGATACCGACTCAACGGCACCTAACAACAACAACAACATATCTATCTCTATCTATCTATAAGTGAACAATTAAACTTAGCTAAGTAGGGAAAAAATATAAACCAGGATAGAAAGAATGAGGGAGGGGCTAGCAAAGGGAAGCAAAAGTTGTGGAAGGTGGGAAGGGGAAGAGAGACAATGTAAAGGGATAAAAGAGGAAAGGATAATATTAATGTAAATGATGCAATTTCATGAGTACCTAGGAAAAAGAGAGGAATATAAACTATATATGCATATGAGTTTTACTACATAGTAGTCAGAAGTTTCCATAAACTTTGTAAGTGGGTGAAAGTATAACAAAAAATGATGTAATCATTGTCAAATGGAAATAGCAAATATACTGTATTACTCTGTACCCCACCAACATTTATCAAAAAAGGGAAAAAAGAAAAAAAAGAAAAATTATAGAGTGTATTAATGAATAGATAGGGTTGATCTGGGGTAACTATGAACAAATCATTTCAGATTGGTTTTCTTTTTCAATAGAACCATTAGAGTTAAAGCGTCATGGAAAGTAGAGATTAAGTGTATTTGAATTTCAGCTAGAATTTTGATCCATTTGCATAAAATTCTTGTGGAAAAGTTCAAACAGTGTATCCTGGATGATTGCGTGGTTTGGTGGATTAATAAATGAATTAACATGAACATAGAGGGAGGTAAAGAGAAGGATGTTCCCGGACTCTGTAATTATCCTCCTACTCCTGCCCTTTAAGAAAAGTTAATAGTTTTTAGCATAAGACTTGATTCTCAGGTTTATGGTTGATATGAATTGGGAGCTAAACTAATATCTTTGTGGTAGTGAATTCTTAGTTCTCTGAGTGATTTTCTAAATTTTAGGTTAGAACTAAAACAAACTAGATATTGGTCTATGTATGATCATTTTCCTCTGTATATGTTTATCTCTGGCTGAAAAGATAGAAGTGAAGGAATTTCTAATTTCATTTTGGCTCAACAGTGATCATGTAATACACGACTTCTGACTCTTAAAATTTACATTTCTTAATTATTAACAAGATTATTAATAATTATCAACATTATTTATTAACAATTAAGTTAACTTTGTACCAGTCAGCATGACTAAATTTTAAAAAGATGTGTGAAATAGAAGTTACATACTGAATTATTAACCTAGGTTTTCAGGAAGAAATCAGTCAATAAATTATACCTTCCTCCATCCCTTCCCACCCTATGCCCTGCTTCCTACTTCTGAATTACTAGCCATAGGGAACAGAATCAGTGGAAAGCAGACTATGCCCTGATAAACAGAAGTTTTGAAATTCAGTATAACTGTTTGAGCCCTGGGTGATAACTGGGAATGCTAT
This sequence comes from Pedetes capensis, assembly GCA_007922755.1. Taxonomy (NCBI): domain Eukaryota; kingdom Metazoa; phylum Chordata; class Mammalia; order Rodentia; family Pedetidae; genus Pedetes; species Pedetes capensis. The sequence goes on along the minus strand of VMDO01003329.1, from coordinate 97,826 downwards.
GATCAGCAGTTCTGGAGAGACTTAAAGGCCCAACTCTATTCCCCTGAGTACCACAAAATAAAAAGCAAGGAAGCTGCTAAGATGCACCACAGTTTAGATGGAGTAATTAAAACCAGGCCACCATAAATTAACTCCATCCCAAGGGGAAGGACCCTGGATTATGGGTATCTTTTACTCTGGAACCAGGGGTTGGAGAATATAAGGTGGTTCTATGCTCCTAATAAGTGGGTTTCTTTCCTTTTATACATGCCCAGTGCAAAAGAGTGTTTACTACAATTGAGTCATAAAGTGGGCTCAGTCAACAAGGAGCCATATTTAGAAACATTAAAACAAAAGTTACATCTGGGTATAGTGATACACACCTATAATCCCAGCACTTAGAAGGCTGAGGCGGGAGGATCATGAGTTTGAGGTCAGCCTGGGCCACATAGGGAGACCTTGTATCAAAAAAAAAAAAAACAATCAAGAAACAATACAGAACAAAAACCAAACATGGTTTCATACCAGTGATATTGTAGAGATAGTTCTTAAGCCGTGTAGGAGACAGGAGAGGTATTAGGAAAAGGGGCATTTGAATATCCCTTTGGGTACCAAAAGTTCCAAATTTCTTGCCATTTATCACTTCTAGTGTGTACTTGAGAGCTTGGGCTTCCATGTCAAAAATACCTGAGTTTTAATCCCAGCTCTGACATTTGATTTGGAAACACTGAATAAATTAGTTCATCTTTCTGTGCCTCAGTGTCCTCAGCAATGAAATGTGCATATAATATTGATCTGTGAATGCTTGACTCCTCAAAAGGTAACTAAATATCCTACTGATCAAGCCCAGCTAAATTTATTAGACTTACTCCAACAAAAGAGAGATCACCACTTTCCAAAGTCTTGGTAGTGACTCAGGAGAAGGAAGTCAAGAGAGAATATTTATTCAATCATTCTTAAACTCTTCCAAAAATTGTAAGAACAGGGTACACTCCCAATCTTCTTATGAGCCCATCATCACTCATACCAAAGCCAGAAAGACACCATGAGAAAAGAAAAACATAGTCCATTATCCTTCATCAGCATGTATGCAAAAATCCTTAGCAAAATATTAGAGAACCAAATTCAATAGCACATTAAAAGGAAAATATATCATGATTGTGATTTATCCCTGAAATGCAAGGATGATTCAAAATATGCATGTCAATCAATGTGATACTCCATATTAATAAAATAAAGGATAAGATCACATAATTATTTCAATAGATGGAGAAAAATTGAAAAAAATTAAAACTTTTTCATGATAAAACTTTGAACAAATTGAATGTAGAAGGAAGTTATCTCAATGCAATAAGGGCCATATGTGAAGAGTCCACAGCTAACATACCCAATGGTGAAAAACTGATAGCTTTTCCTCTAAGATCTGGAACCAAGGATGCCCATTCTCATTAAAGTGGTACCTCAGCACATGACGACAACCTCTTGTAGAAGGCTGATCCAGTGCTGATCAGTTCACGTGTCAAGTACATTTTTCTATAAGAAATAATGGAAGTATCTATTGGTTCCAACACCATCCTGAATGGATAATTCAGACACACATGTGCCACTTACATACTTAGCAGTTAAGTTCTTTTTAAAATTCAATTATTCTTATTGTCTTCCTCTTTGCTTCACTTTTAATGCTTGAAAGTTTCTTGGGTGCTATGGTGACCATATGGTATACAAATATATATATATATATATATATATATATATATATATATATATATATATATATATATATATGCTTTAAAAAAATACCCCACAAGATTGTAAGTACAGCACTAGGACAGGTCTTTGCTGCTTAAAATCAATGTGCAAAGTGACACTTTCCCCTTTGTTTTACCCAGAATTATGAGTAAGCATGGTTGTTGTCCTGTACAGATTTTAGTATAGTGGTCAAGTGCCAAGGAAGTTGTCAGGCACCAAACCATAGTCTCTCAAAAATATTGATTGAGAACTGAAGTGTTTCAACAGAGAGCAGTTTAAATGCTGAGGTACCATTGTACTTCTATTCAGTGTAATACCAGAACTAACCAGAGTGATTAGGCAAGAAAAACAAATAAAATTGGAATGGAAGAAGTAAAATTATCTATTTTCGGAGACCATGATCTTAAATGTGAAAAAACCTTAAAACTACATAAAAACTGTTAGAGCTAATAAATGAATTCAGCAAAGTTGCAGGATACAAAAATAATTTCATTTAACTATGATAACAATAAATTCAGGCTGTGGTTTAGCTCAGTTGGCAGAATGCCACTCTGTGCTCTCTGAGGACCTGAGTTCCATCCCAAACACTGAATAAATGGGAGTAGGTCTTGGCAGCCCACTCCTGATACAATCCCAAAATAATCTGCCATTGAAAACCCTATGAATAGCAGAGAAGCACTGTCAAATATAGTACCAGAAAATGAGTCCCCAAGATTGGAAGGCATTCAGAAGATGACTGGGGAAAAGTTACCTCCTCAAGGAAGAGCTGACCTTAGTTATGGCAATAGAGTAAAGCTCCTAGAACCTCTTTTGCTAATACAGCACAACTCAAAATGAGAAGAAACTAAGGAGCTGTGACAACAGACTCAAATATAAAAAAAAGTTTGTGTGCATAGCACAGTGTTTGACCATATTTTGTTCTGTTGTACATAGTGTCTCTGTGGGTTGGACCTGACTTGATGGCACCTAACAACAATAACAAATTATTCAAAAAGGAAAAAAATTTAAATCCCACTTCTGATATCACCAAAAAGAATGGAATACTAAGGACTAAACTTAACCAAGTAGGTGAAAGAGTATACTGAAACCTATAAAACACTACTGAGAGAAATTAAACAGACAGGAATAGATATTCTATATTTACAGATCAGAAGAAATAATTGTTAGAATATCTTACCAAAGTAATCTACAGATTCAATGCAATTCCTATTTTTAATTTTAATTTTTATTCTTTGCAGTACTGGGAGGTTGGACTCAGGGTCTCACATATGCTAAGCAAGTGCTCTACCACTGAGTGACACCCCAAGACACCTTTATATTTTATTTTTGAGGTAGGGTCTCACTAAATTGCACAGGCTACCTCTGGCCTCGAACTCACAATCCTCCTGCCTCAGCTTCTCGAGTTCCTCGGATTACAGGTGTGAGTCATGGAGCCTGGTTCCAATAGTATTCTTTACAAAAAAAAAAAAAAATAGAATCCAAAAATTCATATGGAACCATAAAAGTCTGAATAACCAAAACAATTTTGAACAAGAACAAAGCTGGCAGTACCACACTTCTTGATTTCAAAACATAATACAAACTTATGTAATCAGAACAATATTGTACTGGTATAAAAAGTATAGACCAGTGTAACAGAATTGAGAGCCCAGATATAAACCTACGCATATACAGCCAATCCATCTTCAACAAAGTTGCCAAGAATGCACAATAATAAAAGTATCTCCAATAAATGATGTTAGGAAAACTGGATGTCCACATACAAAAGAATGATTTAGGGCCTTTGTCTTAACACAAATACCAACTTTGAATGGACCTAAATCTTGAAACCATAAGATTTCTACAAGAAAACATAGAGGACAATGTCCTTGATTGGCCTTGACAATGATTTCTTAGATATGGCATCAAAGACACAGTGAACAAAAGCAAAAGTAGAAAAGTGAGACTATATCAAACTAAAAAGTTTCTACATAGCAAAAGAATCATGGAGTGAAAAGGAACCTTCAGAATAGGAGAAACTATTTGCAAACCATACATCTGATAAAAGGTTAATAATTAAAGTATAGAAAGAACTCATAAAACTTGATGGCAAAAAAGCAAATAACTAGATTAAAAATAAGAAAAGAAGAGCTGGGCGCAGTGGTGCACACCTGTAATCCCAGAGGCTTGGAAGGTGGAGACAGGAGGATCATAAGTTTGAGACCAGAGAGATCGAAAGTTCGAGACCCTATCTCAAACAAACAAACAAAAAAAGGACTGGGGGTGCAGCTCAGTGGTCCAGCACTTACAAAGCACGCAAGTGCAAGGCCCTGGGTTCAACCCCCAGCACTGCAATAAGTAAATAAGTAAGTAAGTAAATAAATAAATAAATAAATAAGAAAAGGAACTAAATAGACATTTCGCCAAAGAAGATAGGCAAATGACCAAAAAGTATATGAAAAAGTTCTCAACATTTCTTATGATCAGGGAAATACACATCAAAATCACAATGTGCTACTATCTCACACATGTAAGATAGTCATTAAAAAAAACAACAACCCAGAAATTAACAGTGTTGGTGAAGATGTGGACTTGAAACCCTTGTACACCTTTAATAAGTGTAAAATGGTACAGCTGCTATGGCAAACCATATGAACATTCTACAAAAAATTAAAAATAGAACTACCATGGTGGTGGTATTGTTAGGTGCCATCAAGTTGGGTCTGACTCATAGCGACCCTATGTACAACAGAATGAAACACGACCCAACTCTGCCAGGCAAATAATTTTTCAATGTTTAAGCCCATTATTATAGCCTCTAGGTGAGGGTTTTCCTTTTCTTTGTTGACCCACCTCTCTCCCAAACATGATGGCCTTCTCCAGGGATTGGTCCCTCCTGACAACTTATCTAAAGTATGTGTGATGTGGTCTAGCCATCCTTGCTTCCAAGGAGCACTCTGGTTGCACTTCCTCTAGGGTGAATCTGTTGATTCTTTTGGCAGTCCATGGTATATTCAGTATTCATCTCCACCACCATAATTCAAAAGTACCAATTCTTCTCCTTTCTTCCTTACTCACTGTTTAGCTTTCACAAGCATATGATGCAACTGAAAAATACCATGAGTCAGGTGCACCTTTGCCTTCAATGTGACATCTTTTTTTATTATTATTGGAAATTTTTAATGTTCACCTTAATGTGATTCACTCTGACATGCTTTTCATTGTGACATTTCCATATATGCATTTTGATGTACATTATTCATATAGGTTCCCCTTTACCCTCTTTTATGCTTTCCCCCCTCCCCATCTAAGTCTTCTCTATCATTACTTGGTAATATTTTTCTATATGTCCTTGGGTTCCAGTTCTGTTTAAGATAGAAACTTGTCCTGTAGTGAACTTTGTTTTTATCTTGTCAGAACAATTGCATTTAATACAATGTATTGCAAATAGACCATTTATATTGACACCATTCTTAGCTTTTTTTATTTTTTCGTTTTATTGTGATCCGACCTTTGAATAGGATTTTTCCTTTTTATAATTTTGATTCAGCTCCCACATAAGAGTGAGAACATGTGGTGTTTCTCTTTCTGAGCTGGTGTTCATTCACTTAAAATAATTTTGTCTAATTCCATCCATTTTGCTGCGAATGACCTTATTTCATTTTTCTTGGTTGCTGAGTAGTATTCCATTGTGTATATGTACCATAGTTTTTTTTATCCATTCTTCTGTTGAAGGGCACTTTGGTTGATTCCATATCCTTGCTATTGTGAAAAGTGCAGCATTGAACATGGAGATGCAGGTGTCTCGGTGGTAATGATGACCCATCTCCCTTTGGCTAAATTCCCAGTAGTGTTCTTTACATTTCAACACTTTAAAGAAATTCCCAGTAGTGTTCTTTACATTTCAACACTTTAAAGAGGTCCTTTACAACAGCTTTTCCCAATGTAATGTGTCTTTTGAGTTCTTAACTGCTATTTCCATGGGTGGTTCCAAGTAGAGCAATATCTTGGACAACCTCAATCTCTTCTCCATTTATCATGAAGTTGCTTACTGACCCAGTTGTAAGTATTTTTGCTTTCTTGATGTTAAGGGGCAATCTATACTGAAGGTTGTGTTCTTTAATCTCCATTCGTGAATGTTTCAAATCCTCTTTACTTTCAGCAAGCAGAATTGTATTATCTGCATAAGGCAGATTGTTAATGACCCTTCTTTCAATCTCGATGCCACAGTCTACTTCACGAAGTCCAGCTTCTCAGGTTGTTTGCTCAGCATAGAGATTGAAGAGGTACAGTGAAAAAATACAGCCCTGATGCATACCTTTCTCAACTTAAGCCAGACAATATTTCCTTGTTCTGTTTCATCGACTGCCTCCTGGTCCATGTACAGAGTCCACATGAATACAATTAGGTGCTCTGGTATTCCCATTCTTCGAAGTGTTATCCATACTTTGTTATGATCCACCGAGTCAAATGCCTTTGCATAGTCAATAAAGTGTAGATAGACATCTTTCTGGTATTCTCTGCTTTTGGCTAATACCCATCTGATGTCAGCAATCATGTCCCTGGTTCCACACCCTCTTCTGAATCCGGCTTGATTTTCTGGCAGTTCCCTGTTTATATGTTGTGGCAGTTGCTTTTGAATGATTTTCAGCACAATTTTATGTGTGGGATATTAATGATATTGTTCAATAATTTCCACATTCGGTGGACCCCCTTTCTTGAAAATAAGCACAAATATGGATCTCTTCCAGTCAGTTGGCCAGGTAGCTATTTTCCAAATTTCTTGGCATAAAAAAGTGAGCGCCTTCATTGCCGCCTCTGTTTATTGCAACATCTCATTTGGTGTTTCATCAATTCCCTGACCCTTTGGTGTTGCCGATTCCTTTATGGCAGCTTCCATTCCTTCTTTCAGTACCATTGGGTTCTGATCATATGCAACCTCTTGAAATGGTTGGTCATCCACCAATTCTTTTTGGTATAATGTATTCCTTTCATCTTCCTTTGACGTTATTATAGCAATTCCACTTCTGGATCTAAATCCAAAGTATATGATATTAGTATTTCAAGGAGATATGTGTTCTCCAATATTCATTTCAACATTATTCATAGTAGCTAATATATGGAAGCATTATAAATATTCATTGATAAATGAATAAAGAGAATATGGTTTATAGATCTAGTGGAATATCATTCACCATTAAAAAGAAGGAAATCCTACTCCTTGCAACAACATAGGTAAACCTGGAGGTTGTTAGACTAAGAAAAACAAACCAGATATATAAGAATGAATACTATATGATACTATTTATATGATGAATATAAAATAGTCAAACTCATACAAGTAGAGAGAGCGAGCAATGGTGGTTGCCAGCAGCTATGAGGAGGTTGAAACAAGGAGATATTTGTAAAAGAGTACAAAGTTTTGGTTGTAAAAAGAAAATAATATTGTATTACATACTAAAAATATGCTAAGAAGCTAAATATTATTTTAAGTGTTATAAAAATGATAAAAACAAATAATGAGGAAGGAAACTTTTGGAGATGAATAGATTTATGGCATAGATTGTGGTGATGGTTTCTTTACACGTATATTCTTATATCCAAACTCATCAAATCATCTATTTTAAATATGTACAGCTTTTTGTATGTCAATCATACTTAAGTAAAGTAGGGGGGAATGAAATTGGGGTTTTAGGGCCAAGACTGCATGACTTTAAGATGGGTCTTACAGGGCAGAGAGGTTTATGACACTAGATTTAGATTGGCAGGCACTGTGAGGCAAGGGTCTTTTGTTTTGATTTTTTTGTTTTCTGCTTGTTTTGAGACATGGTCTCACTTTGTAAAAACCCAGGTCAGCCTTGGACTTGGGATTCTCCTGCCTTGGCCTCCTAAGTGCTGGATTTATAGGCGTGTGCCACCATGCATGGCCAAGGCAAGAGTCTTGTGGTGGGCTGTTTTAATTGATTTCAGCCTTATTTTCCAGGAGTAAGTATATCCAGGAATAAGCTGAACAATTTTGGTGGGGAAGGGACTTTTCCTAGTATTGTTTTCAGGGATATGAAAGTATGTCACTTTCAACTAATGCTTACTTCGGATGCTTTTATGAAGATTGAATAAAATAATGCACAAAAGTATATAAAATAGTTAGCACAAAGTAGGTGTGCAGCAAATGTTAGGTGATGTTAACTATTATGGTCCACTCATTTACATTCCCCATGGTGCTCAAGGCCAAAGGACTCCAAACCTTTATATATCAATATCTGTGTATGTATCATTCCCTCATCCTGGAATTACCTCTCAGTTTATTCTGTCTCAGAGAAATCCAGCCTGTCTTTATCACTGCCCAATGTGCTCTCCTCCAGCTTGTCTTTCTGGGTCTCTCCTAGCTGGAAGAGACCTCTGTCTTCTGAATTGCATGTCTGTTTGGAACTTTCTTTTGTGATACAAATTGCATTCTATTCTCTATCTATGATACTTACATGCTGTAGATATGATTTCTCCTCTTAGACTCTAAGATTGTGCTTTTCTCCCCATGTTACCCTTCAGAGTGCTTAACCTAAGGTTCTGTACTTGGAATGATTCTCTAAATTCTTTTTGATTTAATAAATGCAATCCATTATTTCCCATATGTGAAACTGAAGATCTTAGACATAAACTGCAATTTAAGGCAAAGCCTCCATAGTTTGCATACAGTATGTTAATCTAAAGATTTGAGTTTTCTGAAAATATAACTAATGAATATGGGAACTTATGCCCAGGTAATAATCTCAAAGAAAGGAAGTGTGGAAATAGCAATGAAACTTCCTACAGAAAGTGGTGGTAAGAGAATCCAAAGAGCTAGTCTGTGAAGGAGAGAAATTCAGCCGAAAGATACCATTTAAAACACAAACCATTAGATATACTTATGACTCAACATCTAAAAGGAAAGATCAACTAGGATGTTCATAAATTATCCTGCTTCTCTTAGGTCATGGTCTTTGCTTGGTAGGTGACAACATTTATCAACATTTTCTCTCCTAGAATCTGACAGACTGCACATAATTTTTTCAAGGTAAGCTTAGATAGAAATAGATACCCAATTTTTTAAGTTAGAAACTGGTTATGTTAATTTAATACTTATTAAAGATCCTATATGTAATTTATTAAATATTTTAGTGAAAAGCATGTCACATTATTTTATAATAGCCATTATTTTATAAGTGTGGTACTCTATTATATGTTATTAATTCATGTAACCCTGACAAGAACCCTATGAGGTGATATTTTAATTTGAATTCTCATTTTCTCTGGTAGGAAGCAGGTTCAGGGAGGTAAGTGACTTGCTCAATCTCTATTAGCTACCAAACAGTGGAGTCAAGATTTGAACTTAGGTTTGCTTCATCCTAAAGTAATATTTTCAAGGGTTACTGAATCTACATATATATTAAATAAAAATTTCATCTCAAAGTAAGATTTTTACCACATGAAGCTGATTGGGTGGGGTCATGGGAGAGATTATGCAAGAGGTAGTAAATAAATATAGAGAAAGTATATGAATTTTTCTAATTAACTCATATAGATTTAATTATACATATACATATAAACTCAACAAACTATAAATATGTCAAAATCCATATTTCTATTAAATTTACTCAAAGTTCCCTAGCTCTAACAGTTTTTTACACTCTCACACTCATGATTACAAGAAATACACATCTATCAATCATTGCAGGGTTAATAGACTGAATAGTCAAGAAATAACAAAGATTCAAAGTTTATTACTTCATTTATTTACATGAACTAATAAGTAGAAAGTGAGCATTGGGATCTCAGACTCTTCAATGGATCCTGGAATTTTTATGTTTTTAAAATTTATTTACTTGTTCAGTTTTATTTTTCCTACCAAGAATCCAAGCATAGGCAGTATGTTCACATAATAACATACGAAAGTAGTCAAAGATGATAAAATTAACCACTGACTTTGGATTTAAACTTTAAAGACAATGTTTATCTTTTCAAATGGTTCTCCTTTTGCTGAGAATCATAAAACAAAGTATCTTTACTCATCACTTGTGCTTGCCATTCCTCACAAATCAGCTGGAACACTTATCAAATAGGTGCTATTTTTGAGTGATGAAATTTTTGATGTTTTATGCATTTTCTTTTTTTCTTTCTTTTTCTTTCTTTTTTTTTTTTTTTTTTTTGGTACTAGGAGATTGAACCCAGGCACTCCATTACTGTGCCACACCCCTAGTTTATTTTCATTAGTATTATATTTATACATGTTATTAGGGTACAAAGCAATATGTCAGTTGATATATCCATTATGCAACTATCAAATCAATATTCTCAATGTTTCCATATCCTTAAATCTTTTACAGAACAAAATAAACAGAAAAAATTAAGAATTTTAGCTGACCTGAAAGGATAGTGTATGCAACCATGTGTTATATCCTGACATTGTTTTTCTTTATGCTGTTCCCTCTCCCTCTCCCTGCTTCTCCATCAACCATTCCCTCCCTGTACTCCCCTCCTGTCTCATATTGGGTCAACGTGTATTTTCCATTCTTATAAAAGTATGGTTGTACATTTATCTATGTATGTGTAGCTTTAGCTCCCACATAAGAGTAAGAAGAACATGTGATATTTCTTTTTCTGAGCCTGGGTTATTTCACATAAAATGATACTCTCCAGTTCTATCCATTTTGTTGCAAATGACATAATTTCATTCTTTACTATGGAATAATATTCCATTGTGTAAATATACCACAATTTTTTTATCCAATCCACTGTTGATGGACATCTAGGTTGATTCTATGCCTTTGCAATTATGAAGAGTGCTGCATTAAACATGGAAGTACAAGTGTCCCTGAAGTGTGATGGCTTATCTTCCTTTGGATATATTCCTAGAAGTGGTATAGCTGGATCATGTGATAGTTCTTTTATTAGTTTGCTCAGGTATTTCCATATTGATTTCCATAGTCCCTAGCCCATTATTTATTTATTTTATTTGGAGCCAAGGTCTCACTAACTTACACAGGCTGCCTCTGGTCTCAAACTTGTGACCTCCTCCTGCCTCAGCCTCTCAAGTCACTGGGATTACAGGCATGCACTAGAGCATCCAGCTCTTTTTTCCTTTTTTAACAATGGCAGGGGAAGCACCTACTTCTGACCAGCACTGCTGCTGCCTCATTCTACTTCCTAGCCATTTGTAAGTCATTTGACTTATTTGAGTACATTCCTCCCTCGCAGCGTGCGTCCACAATCACCTCCTAAGTGTACAGGCAGTGCCTGCACTGTTCATGCTGTTGTGGAGTAATTATATTTGCTCCAATCCCCACTTTCCCTAGGTTCATTATTTCATAGAAGTTTAGAATGGAATGAGAGCTTGGAGATGATCTGGTTTCCTTTTTCTTTTGATTTGGAAACTGAGACCCAGGTAGACCCATTCCCAAATATACCCCTGAGCCAGCAGCATCAATTACCCTTGGGAACCTGTCAGAAATGCACATCTTCTGGCCATACTCTACAACTGTGGAATCTGAAACACTAAAAGTGGGGCCCAGAAATCTGTATCTCAACAAGCCCCTCAGAGGATTCCAGGTCATGCTACAGTTTGAGTAACATTGGGTTGAGGCATTTGTCCAAGGCTATGTAGCTGCGGGTAGGACACAATCCCAGGCTTCTTGACACCCAGTTTGGACTCAGTTGTGCTCCATTACTTTGCGTCTGCCATTGTCTAATCTTGTACTTCTTGGCATTTTTTGGAAGGTGTCATTTATTCATTTTGTTTTAATAAGGTCCAACTAAGTGCCTTTTTCTTGTTCTTAGCTTGCTAAGAGATTTGAAAACGGGGCAATTACCTCATTACATTAATTTCATGTCTGGATATTTTAACAACAATTTCTTCAAATCAAAGTGTTAATTTGACCATGAATCCTCACCATAAGCAGAGGTAGATTTAGTTCTCCTCGCTCATAGATTTTTCTTTGCTTTTCAAGCAAAGTTCAGTGGCTGAGCAGACACTCTTTTACTCTTCTAGGGAGACAAGAAAGGATGATGCCCTTTCATAAGTAATTTTCTTTTCCTAGTGACAGTTTTCATCCTGTTCTGACAAAAGCACACATCAGGATTACCCCTTTTAACTTCCTTCCCAAATTGCTAACTTGTATACTACTTATCAACACTCCTTGTTGAAAGAACATAGCCCTCAGAACATTCTGAGGCTCTTCTTTTGCCTCAGTGGACCCCAGCGAAGACAGACAGCCTTTTCTGATCATCCTTCATGGTTGTTCAGTAACAGACTCCATGGGGCTGAGCTTCCAAGGGCCCTCCATCTTTTAATTTCCCTTTTCTCTATCTGCACTTCCTTTGGGCTTCCTTTCTCAGGCTAGAAGCTGTTGTGGTCACAAGGGGCTGGCAGGAAGCCATGGGTTTTATGGCTTTTTTCTTCCATGAAAGAAATTTTAATGAGGGCTGAAATCTTTAAGCTCAACTACTTCTCCCTTTCCTGTGCTTGTTTTAAGGCCTAACTAGATCCAGGAAACTCTGCAGGCCTTGAATTGGTGTTTCCTTTCCTTACTGTCTCCATCTCCCTTTCTTCCCAGGGGCGCTCTTTCCATCCAAAGCTTTTTCAAGAGGTCTAACTCCAGCCACACCATATCTGGAGAGCTCATGGGAGGCTGGAGAACTCTGGGGGATGAATTCTGGAATGAAGTATACTCGAGGGAGGGCACAAACCAACACGATAGTTCACTCTGAATGGGTCCTGGAGTTGACTGGCTGTCCAAATGTCCCTTGGGTTGAGGCTGGCCCTGAGGACTGACCAAAACCCTATGAACCACAGGGAGAAACAGGTAGTGATTTCAGGAAATTCTCCTAGAAATTTTGATCCATGTCATTTGCTACTTGACCTTAGATTTTTCAATACCAAAAAGTGCAGATGTTAATATTCATTTAGTGCCTCTGAGCTTGGGTTTCTAAGAGTCCATTTTTGTGTGGTGATTTTTACATATGAAGTTGTGAAGTCCCTTTTGAAGTATAAAGAATGGCAAAGATAATAAAACTAACTACTGCTATGTAATACATCCTGTGGGTTCTCTTAATAGGCATGCTATAGACATTGCCACTAATCTTTCTATCCAACTACAAAGTGGATACTGAGCCTCCTTTCCCAGGGGATGAGACAGAGACTTATATTCAGCAATTACTCAAAACACTAAGTGAGGAAATTTAGTTCACTCTTCTTCTTCTTTTGTGAGGATTTGATGTAGAGGTTAAACATGTTGGCTCTGGAATCATACTGCTGAGTTCAATCCTAGCTCTACTGTGTAGCATTATAAGACGTAGTTATGGGCAGGTGTTGTGGTGCATGTCTGTAATCCCAGCAGCTTGGGAGATGGAGGCAGGAGGATCATGAGTTTGAGACCAGAGGCAGTCTGTCTCTAGGGAGCCTTGTCTCCAAGTAAAAAATATAAAGAGGCAGGTGCAATCCAGTGGTACAGTGCTTGCCAAGTATGTGTGAGGCCCTGAGTTCAACCCTCTAGTACCTCCAAAAAAGAAAAAGAATTATACTTAATTTCCCTGTGTCTCAGTTTCCCTATATCTGTAAAGTAGGCATAATTGTGGCATCTAGTTCATAGAGTTGATATAAATATTTAAAGAATGAGTATACATTAAGGACTTAAAAAGATAACTGGCCTAAAGCAATCTGTTGTATGAATGTTGGCTATTAGGAAAATGCCAGTCTGAGAAAAGGCACTGTTTTACATTATTTGCCAAATGAACTAATCCTTTACAGTAACTCTTCCAAATGCCTAATACTCATTTTCTGCTTCTCTTTAGGGGTTGGTAATAAAACAAGCCAGTACTTATTAGAAAGTCCAGGAGGGGATAAGTAATTCTTACTTAGAACAAATAAACCATTTGTCAGTGCTCTCTCTCTGTCTCCCACCCCTTCCAGAGCACTCTCTGGGCATGGTGCGCCTTCGTAATTCATGCAGCTGCAAATCACACAGCAGCCAGTGCTGAATCCCATTTGCAGCACAAAAAGACTGGCAGGGAGCAATAGGCTTAATTAGTAAGACATGTTCAAGGTAAAGTCTTTACAAAAGGTCTAACTGTGCTGTGTGAAAGGGAAGAAATATGATGAAAGCCACCATTACTGGAGCCAGGATGATGCATAGATTTCCTTAGCCTCTGCTTGACTTATCATACCTGCTTAGATGTCACAGCTTCAATTTCAGGGGTAGTTCAAAGCTGAGGTTTCTGACTAGCAAACTGCAGAACTATGCAAGAGCCTTGAACCTGATGGCATCAGATATGTAACCACTCCTGGCAATTAACATGCCAACTTGTGGGAAATGAAGGTGAAAAAAATAGGGACTTATCTAGGTGTGAGAAACATACATGGAAATAGCTAATCACAAATACAGTGAGAAATTTTTAAACCTGAGCCTGAAGATAAAACACTGTGGGGCCACTATATTACCTCAGAGATGAATTTAGACAGATATAAACAGCTAAACAGAGCCAGAGGCAGCTTAATAAAGCAAAGAGACTTAACCAGAAAGAGATCATGAGCAAAGCAATTCAAGGTTTCATTGTCATTTGCCAGTTTTGTGATGTTGGGTGGGTCTCTACAGCTGTATGCTCCAGGTCTTAAGGTCTTGCATATTATTTTCAATAACCTCCATATATGCATTTAGTCTAATCCAAAGGGCTTATGGAAAGGACAAAAAAATCATCCCTAACAAATTGTTAAAGAAGATTGTTGGAAGTAGGACTCATATTTCTATGACTTAAGTGGAATCTTTGCTTCTCCTTAATTCACGTCATACCCCATAGTGAGTGACCATGTTAGAATTTCTCAATATTACAGAGAAAAATTTCAAACCACATCAGATGGTTATTAACTATTCCTGGCTTTATTTGTGGTCATTACTAGGACTTGCCTGTTGTTTCTAGAATTAATTATCTGGGAGTTTAGGAAAAACATTTTGACTACACTGAACTTACAGACTCTATTTTGAGCATTCTAGGACAAGAATAATGTTACCAGGTTGTTGAGGGTGTATGATATTTGAGACAATATATAAACTGAGCAAACAGGATTGTTCATTCATTCAACAAATGTTTAAGGAACCCCAAGTGCATTCCAGGTAACACACTAGGTGCAGGGGAGATGGCAGTGACCAAGGAAGTTCCTGCTATGACAGAGTTGAAAATCTACCTGTGTAACAAGTTACATATGTATTTGCAACAGGACATGATAAGTTCCATGATAGGAGAAGGGTAGGAAGCCTGGAAGGGACTATTGGCATTTACTTACCTATCTGCTTTTCTACATTTCTCAGTCCCCTTGCCTCTGATGAGGATGTGTAATTAATTTTCCCCAATGCCATATGAATGGAAGTGATATGTCACTTTCATCCATGGTATATCTTCTCCAAGCTCACTCATGCCTTTCCTTGATGGCTTGGCAGACCACATATTCTAGAGTTGATAACTATAAAATCAGGGAGGGCTGTCTAGTCTGTCTTACAGTGTTATGTGAGAAATAAGTTTTAAATATCAATGTCATAAAAGACAAAGACTGTGGCAATGTTCCAGATTAAAGAAGGCTAAAGAGACATGACAACTAGCGAAATGCAGCATTTTCTAAATTTCTAAATTTAGGACTAAATTGTAGCCACAATTTCTAAATTTGTCCTCATGTACCAAAGCAAATGGGGTAAACTGTGAACAATAAGGAGATCTGAGTAAAGAGTATATGGATGATCCTCATACTATTTTAGTAACTTTTTTAAAGTATGAAAGTGTCTCCAAATTAAGTGTTAAACAGTAATGTTATAGTGTTAAGTCATTAAGATTTTGGGTCTATTGTTGTCAGTTTTGTTGTTGTTCGGTGCTCTTGAATAGGGTCTGACTCATAGGAACCCTATATACAACAGAATGAAACATTCTCCAACACTGTGCCATGCCTGAAACTATGTCAGTGCTTCTCTACTCTTCATAGGCCATAGATAGCCCAAACTGTCTTGACTAGTAAGGGGGAAACTGGGAACAAACTGCTGGAAAACAAGCTTCCTTTGGAGGGCCTGAGAAGAGACTGTAGAAGAAAGTGATTTGAATAATATGTAGAAGCTAGCCATGTGAAGAGGTAGTACTATTCCAAGCCGAAGAACTGAATTTTTGAATGCCTACTAGTGAAAGAGAGTACAATGTCTTAATAGAACAGAAAGAATCCAACGTGGTCGAGGTGGAGATGTAGACAAGGCCAAGTCCTGAGGGGCCATATAAGCCACATGACGGCATGTGGACTTTATATTAATGGCAGTGGAAAACCAGGAAGAGTTTTAAGCAGTGTGACATGATAGGATTTATATTTTAGGAAGATTATTCTAGCTACAGAATGAATTGGAAGAGAAGACTACAACTTTGTTATGAAAAGGTGCATGGAGTAGTAGCCGTAGGGATGGAGAGATGCTACAGGCAAACATGTAGCATTCTCCCAACAAGGTCCACTTCCCATATTATTCACCTGAGCTGTGAGAACTGTGAGGCCAGGACTAGGTTTGACCTGTACATCTATGAATCTCCAGTACTGGGAGCGGGGCTCATAAAATATGCTCAAACATGAGGTTTGATAAAGGATATTAGTGAGACCTAGGCTGTGGGTGTGGTTCCTTTATGAATCTGTCATTGGCTGTCTCAAAGCTTGCACATATATCCTTTTATTCTTGATTGGCTCTTTTTTTTTTTTTTTTTG
>VMDO01003329.1:0-81270 GCA_007922755.1 Pedetes capensis | reverse complement strand
TTGTGCACCACTGCATCCAGCTGATTGGCTTCTTTTCATGTAGTCATTGGCTTTCAAAGCTGGCCACAGACCACAAACCTCTCTGTTCTGTCAGTTTCTCCTTTCCACACCCATAAAGCCCCATATTGTATTTGGCTTGTGGCACAGAGAATTTGGCTTTGCCAGTGATTTTTTTGAATCTTATCTGATAAGACACATGTGACTAGTCATCTTTTATAAAACCAGAAAACAGCAGGCACATAATTAATGATGGTGGTGGTGGTAATACAATGACAACTGCATTAGACACCTATTAGTATTGCATCCTGTAGAGACTGCTGTCTGCCTTCGTTTGGATCAATGTCTTTGTAGTAGTACTTGAAAGACAATGTGTGTGTTGTGGAAATGAATATCCTGGTAACACAGCAGACCTGAGGGGCTGATATTGGTTGAGTGGATGGAAATTAATACTGTGTGAGAAGGTATGAAGGAGGGAGAGAAAGAGCAAGGAAGGGGAGGGATTAAGCATTGAGAGCTTTGGAAGACTTGTGTCTTCAGAAAAAAGCACTATTTTGACTTTATAAGTCATTTAATCCTCAAAACAACCATCAAGGTAAATCCTCATTTTTCAGGTGAGAAAACTTAAGCCCAGAGAGGTTAAGTAACTTGCCCAAGATCACATACTTAGTAAGTGGCAGAGGTAGAATTCAAACACAGACTTCAGTGTATAGAACCCATGCTGTGGCTGTGGGTCCACTACCTATCTGCCACTTCCTAGGACATAGCAATTCTGAATAGTTAATTTGATCCTATAAGAACTCCTGGAGATATACTTGTTGACTAACCTTGCTTTCCACCTGAAATCAGAAATACTAGAACAAGGTGCCCTATGTGACCACCTTGTGACCACTGAGAAGTTAAGGGCAAAGTCTGACTTTGGATTTGCCTAAGGAGACAGAGCCTTTGGTAATTGTCCCACAGCTGCTCACAGTGTAGCAGTAGCCTGTGTCCCATCACAAGGCTCTTTCTTGCTTGGAGACACTCAGTGTGGCTCTATTTGAATTGCCGAAGTTAGAGCATCTGGTATGTTGTGTGCATTTTCTCTGAAATAAAGTCTGTTATTGTTCTCCCTGAAGCAAAGTCTCTGTCTCTCCCTGAAGCCACCCTCCCCACTTTTTAATTTTAAAGCATTTCTTTGGCACAATCTCCTTTCTTTAGACTGTGCCTGCCTTGATGGAATTCAGGTTTCAAGAGCATCTGCCTTGGCTCCAGTGGGATTGTGAAGACTTTTAAATTTAGCTGCCAGTCACTTTATGCGGTGGGCTACCCTTTCAATAATTAAAGGAAAAACCCCACAGCTACTAACAACCTGCCCTTCCTTCCCTTTTTTGTACACCAGTTCTAGCATTTTTTGGTTAACATTTCTGCTGGATAAATTGGAAAACAAAATCTCCACAGGTGACCAGGCAAAACTTATTAATCATCTAACCCCAGCAGATGACATAGCCCTAATACAAATATTTGTGCTTCTGTCATTGGCACTCATCTGATCACTGCCAAATAGTGACAGATTTGAAAGAAAATCACATTAAGTATTAACAAAGCTTGAAAGACACAGCCACACGGAGGCATACAAACGAGTAGGCTTTTTCCTGCTTGCTTTCTACACCAACAGCGTCCTATGCCAGTGTATTATGAAACTGTTCTTTCCCTTCATAAAACATCACTTTCAGCATGCCTAAAAATCTCACATGGCATTGGCTGGCTGGGTGACCTTGAGCCAGTGACACAGCTCCTGGGCTCCAGGCTCCCCTGACCTTATTCTACCTTCTCTCTCACTGCTAGTAGGAGCAAGCACTAGATGTTCAGTGTGGGAAATAGTGAGAATGCTTGGAGACTAAAAAAGAGAACTAGTCCATAGAAGGCAGCATGGAAGCTGGGGTGCTCAGGCTGGGCCAGGAAGGGAGGGGATGAATAATGTAAGAGAGGAAACCAAATCATGGTGGGGCATGGGTTTGCCCCTATCTGCCTGGCTAGGGTTGGAGAATATTGTTGTTGTTAGGTGCCATGGAGTTGAGTCAGACTCATAGCGACCCTATGTACAGCATATCAAAACACTCCCTGATTCTGTGCTAGGCACACAATCTTAATTATGTTTAAGCCCCTTGTTACAGACATTGTGTCAGTTCATCTAGTGGAGGGCTTTCCTTTTTTTCTGACCCACCACTCTGCCAAACATGATGCCCTTCTCCACCGATTGGTCCTTCCTGACTACATGTCCAAAATATGTAAGACACAGTCTAGTCATCCGTCCAAGAAGCACTCTGGTTGTACTTCTTCTAGGATAGATCTCTTGATTCCTTGGCTGTCCATGATATATTCAATAGACATCTCCAGCACCATAATTCAAAAGCATCAATTCTCCTATCTCCCTTGTTCAATGTTCAGCTTTCACAACCATATGAGGTGACTAAAAATACCATGGCATGAGTCAGGCACAATGTGACAATGTGTCTCCAATGTGACATCTTTACTTTTCAATACTTCAAAGAGATCTATTGCCACAGCTTTTCCCAAAGTAATGCGTCTTTTGATTTCTTGACTGCTGCTTCCATGGACAACCTCAATCTTTTCTACATTTATTGTGAAGTTGCATACTGACCCAGTTGTAAGGATTTTTGTTTTGTTGATGTTTAGTTGCAGTCCATACTGAAGGCTATGTTCTTTGATCTTTATCAGCAAATGTTTCAAATTCTCTTCACTTTCAGCAAGCAGAGTTGTGTCATCTGATAATGCAGGTTGTTAAATGGTCTTTCTCCAATTCTGATGCCATGCTCTTCTTCATAAAGTCCAGCTTCTCGGGTTATTTGCTCAGCATATAAATTGAAGGCATATGATGAAAGTATACAACCCTGACACACACCTTTCTCACCTTTAAACCAGGCAGTGTTTCCTTGTTCTATTAGAACAACTGCCTCCTAGTTCATGTACAGATTCCTTGTGAGTATAATTATGTGCTCTGCTATTCCCATTCTTCAAAGTGTTATCTACAATTTGTTATGATCCACACAGTCAAGTGCCTTTGCACAGTCAATAAAACATAGATAGACATCTTTCTGATATTCTCTGCTTTTGGCTAATATGTACCTGACATCAGTAATGATGTCCCTGCTTCCCTGCCTTCTTCTGAATCTGGCTTGATTTTCTGGCAATTTCCCTGTCTATATATGGCTGTAGTTGCTTTTGAATGATCTTTAGTAAAATTTTCCTTGTGTGTGATACTAATGATACTATTCAATAGTTTCCACATTCAGTTGGATCCACTTTTTTTGAGAATGGACACAAGTATGGATCTCTTCCAGTTAGTTGGCCAGGTAGCTATTTTCCAAATCTGTTGATATAAGCATGTTAGTGCCTCCAGTGCTGCATCTGTTTGTTGAAACATCGCTATTGGCATTCCATCAATTACTGGATCCTTGTGTTTCACCAATTCCTTCAAGGCAGCTTCTACTTCATCCTTCAATACCGTTGATTCCTCTTCATATGCAAGCTCTTGAAATGGTAAGTTATCTACTAATTCTTTTTTGTACAATGATTATGTGTATTCCTTCCACCTTTTTTTGATGTTTTCTGCATCACTTAATATTTTCCCTGTAGTCTTTCCTTGTTGCCACTAAAGGCCATGTTGTTGTTGTTGTTGTTGTTGTTGTTGTTGTTAGGTGCCATAGAGTCGGTGTCTGACTCATAGCAGCACTATGTCCGACAGGCAAATGACTATTGTCAGTGCTTCTTTACTATTCATAGGGTTTTCAATGGCGGATTGATTTTTGGGAGTGGGTTGCTGGGTCCTTCTCCCAAGCTTACAGTATCTGGTGTTCCCAGGCAGTCTCCCATCCAAGTACTAACCAGGCCCGACCCTGCTTAGCTTCCGAGATCTGACGGGATTGGAGGCCACAGTGCTACTGCTGCAGGTCTTGAGGCCATAGCAAGAGATAATGTTTGCTAAGTCAGGTGAGATTGGCCAGATAAGAAATTTAAAAAGTACTTTGCACTGTTTTAATGAAGACTTCTACTGGCCCCTTATAGACAAAATATGCATGGGAGGACAAAGCTGCTAGAGTCTACATTCTGGACAGTCAGTCCCAGAGAACAGGGAATTACATGGAGACCGAGTCTCCTCAGTGGGCAGTCCCAACATGGTAGGTTCAGTGGGCCTAAGAGGAGGAATCAGAGCTCCAATTCCATCTCAGGTCCTCCTCAAGTTGCTGAGCTCTTACCCACAGCAGAGGGACCCTAGAGGCTCCAGAGCTGTTCAGAATTCCTGGCTATTCATATTGAAGAAATAATAGACACAGTTGTCAGAAAGAGAAGTGGGCTGAGTGCTCAGTCAGAGACTCATGGGCCCTTGCCCAGCTGGGGTCAGCTTTTAAGCCTATGGTTTTAGAAACATAATTTATGTATTTGTTCTGAGATACCCAGACTCAGATAACTAGTTCATGCCAATTAACTTCATTTGAAATTGATGTATAAGTAGAAAATTTCCAGTTTCTTATTTATAATGAGAAAATATAATTACTGGGGTAGGGCAGGGGTGACTGTGTGTCTGGTGTATGTGTGCCTTCTCTCTTCTTAGGCAAGTCCACACATTATAATTTAAAAAGTTGTTTATTAAGAGCAAGCTGCCAAAAAGGACATACTGTCTTCTGGACAGTGCTGTAAGCATGGTGGCAAATTCTTGTTACTTGAACTATATTTTTTCTAGGCTTCTTCAGAATCACTTCCTTTAATTCTATTTTCACAAAACTTTCTGTGCATTTAATTAGGTTCCCAGTCATTTCTTGGAGATGAAATCTCTTCCTGCTAGGATTTTCTTAGTGGTAGGGAAGGAGTTAGAGCCTATAGGTGAAATATTAGAGAAAATCAGAAGATAATGATTTCTTGGCAACTTTTTGCCAAGCAACCAAACTAAGCTCCCAGTATTCTGCCTTTCCCTTATTAATGGGAAAAAACATTATAGAATGATAGAATTGTAGAAACTAGAAGAGGCCTTAGAAATGATCTAGCCTGGCTCTTTGGGGTGTGTTTTTGCTCCTTAAGTAAGACTTATCTCTGGTTTTGGGGAAAAGGGAGTGAGAGCAGGGATGAAAGGCAGAAGTTCTTTTCCCCAACAATCCCCCAAAGGCAGATACTTCTGGGGCTTCAGGGTAAGAACTGAGATGGAGACATTTCCTCTAAGCAGTCTTTGCTGCTTCTTCACCTTTGGCTACTGACTTCTGCCCCTGCCCATGATCCATCTGACCTTCTCCATCCTCACTCCCCTCCTTGGTTGAGACCTGGCCCTCACTACCACCCTCTTTCTTGCAATGTTCCTCCTCCATCTCCAGTGTCGCAACCTCTCCTGGGAGGCCCTTGTTTAGGGCTGCATTGCATTACCAGCGGACTGCAAGACCACCCAAACTGTCCTCATTTGCCCCTCTCGGTAGCACAGAGCCCAGTTAGGGTGACAGCTCAATAAATATTTGTTAACTGGAATTAAAATGTGGGGCTGTAAGTGGAGCTTTGGAGATCTCTGTGCAGCTTTCTCTCTCCTTTTATTCTTCCCCAGGAAGTATGAATATTTTTGGTATCTTCCCTCTACCTAGAGGAAGAAAGAAATAAAGAGCTTTGAGATTCATTCACTCAAGCAGAAGGAGCCAAAATTTCATCAGCCCACTAAATCTCCAAATTTAGTGCCCCATGGGAGATAATGTGCAAAAGTCCAGGGTGATTAGGGTATCCTAGTCTTGGAGACTGAGGAAATAAGATGCTATACCTAAGCTTCTCTCATTTCTGGAGTTTTAGTCTCTCTTGTCTTAAAGGTTAAATGCCCTCCCCAAAGCCCCTGCCAGTCTACTGGGGGCTGTCAGGTATTGGTCGAAGCTGGTTTGGCCCTAGTGAGGTGGTAAGAGAAAGCTTTATTGGATTTATGCAGCTTGTCTAAGAGTCAGCTCCTGGGATTTGTCTATTAGCGTGGCTGGAAACAGTTCCTGATCCCTTTCTATCTTCTGGTTTAAAAAGAAATGAGTTCATTTCCCCTGACTTACTTCTTATTCATTATTTTAATGTCAGCCCCATCTTGGTTGTTCACTTACAGCCTGATTAGCAATGAAAAGAGAAATATTGATCATTTCTCAGAAAGCTTCTTCAAATCTCTCTCCTGGGCATGGGTCACTCAGCTTTTGGGTAGGGCCAATAGTTCAGAAAACTCTTCAAGCTACTAGATATTTTGTTGCATAGAATCTCCTGCCTTGTAGCCTGAAATAGATAATGCCACTTTGGCTCACTGGCAGATTCAGATTCCGTACCTACTACATTTCAGGCACGGAACCACTCTTGGCCTGTGTTTTTTAGCTTTAATTGTGTACTTCTGTCCTATGGTGCACATTTGCTTCTATCAGCTGCCCCTGCCTTCTTTCTCTGCAGGACCACCCTCAACCACTAGAGTTATCAGTGCCTGGGGGTTTATAGTCCCCAGAGCTGCCTTAGCCAACTACTGGCAAGTATGGAGTATGAAAGACCAGCCCTCCTGCCTGGGCTGGATGTTGGGACAAACTCAGGCATAATTTCTACTCCAAAACTTTCCCATGGGATTAGACAGAGGTAACTCTCCAAGAGGTTTTACTTGAAATTGCACTTTCACTTGTCTTCCTTTTTTCCCCCCTGTTCTGCCTTGTCTACTTTCTTACTTGTTTCTCCTAGGAGCATTTCTTCCTTTGTGGTCCAGATAATCAAACAAGGGCTTTGCTCTTGCTAGGCCTAGCAATACTACATCTCTTCCTCCTCTTCTTTTCCCTCCTCCTCTTCCTCCTATTCCTTCTTACTCTCATATGAGAGGATTGAACCCAGGGCCTCACTCACGCTAAGGAAGTGCTCTACCACTAAGCTGCACCCCCTCTCCTTTTTTACTTTTTATTCTGAGAGAGGGTCTCATTAAGTTGTGCAGGCTATTTCTAGCCTTGAACCTGCAATCCTCTTGCCTCAGCTGTCTGACTTGCTGGGATTGTAGGTATGTGCCCTGGTGCCTGGATTCTGGGAGCACTTCTTAAAAATTTCTTATTCATAAAATCTTATCTCAAGTTCTGCCTTTGGGCAACCTAACCCAAGACAATATTATATCATTGAATTTTCAAAGTCAACCTGTGAGAATTGAATTAAGGAATACTACTTTCATTATTGGGGCCGGGACTTAGGTCAGTTGGTAGAGCGCTGCTCTGTAGTCTCTGAGTTCCCGGGTTTGATTCCCAGCACCGCAAAAATGGGAGAAGGATGTGGCAGTCTACTCCCGAGGCAATCCCAAAACAATTAGCCATTGAAAACACTACGAGGGTTGCTATGAGTCAGACACAACTTGATGACACCTATCAACAACAACAACTTTCATTATTACCTGCAGTAATACCACTGTGGCATCTGATCCCATCAGATCTGGGAAGCTAAGCAGGGTCAGGCCTAGTTAGTACTTGGATGAGAGACCGCCTGGGAACACCAGGTGCTGTAGGCTTGGGAGAAGGACCCAGCAACCCACTCCCAAAAAATAATCAGCCATTGAGAACCCTATGCATAGCAGAGAAGCACTAGTAATATTGTTTCGCCTGTGTACGTAGGGTCACTATGAGTCAGACACTGACTTGACAGCACCTAACAACGGCAACAACTTTCACTATTCCCTATTTACAGATAGAAACTGATCTGTCTAGCATTGAAAGTATTTCCTCAGCACCATACAACTAATATATAAGTGCAGAATTGAGATTTAAATCTATAGCTTCTGATTCCCAGTCCTGGCCCTGGTTAATTTATCATTCTCTACTGTAGAATCCCCTTCCGTTTCTTATGAAGGAGGGTTGTTTTGTTAATGAATATTTAGAAAATATCTACTTTGTGTCATGTATGGTGGACAAAATAGTGAGCAAAATAGTCACTAATGAATTAATTTATAAATGCATAGTTGTAAACCATGACAAAAGTAACAAAGTACTACTAACCAGATTTATATTGGATAATGTGTGTAGGAGCATATCAAGCAGAAATTTTAATTTGGGAAAAGACAGATTTATATGAAAAAATAAGCAAATTCATTCATATCTGCATGAAATGCAATGGAATGCAGCTCAATGAAATGAAGTTTAATTTTGCATTTTCTGTAGAGATAAATTTAATTTTGAAAGCTTCATGGGACTTGGAGTTGTGTTTGTATAGCTTGCTCTCACTGTCAATAATGTGAGAAGTCTATCCACATGCAGCTTACTGCTCCCTTGCACACACCCTAAGACCTTGGCAAGCCTCCTTGGTTTCATTCAGCAGCCCTTAGTAATGTGAAAAATGACGGTATTCATGACTTTCCAATGCAGAGTGCCTCATTAAAATCCATGCTTGGTAGAGCAGCCAGTGCCAGATCACAGATTCTTGCTTTCAGTGGGGAGCTGTTAGGATGAAGACAATGAATATACATAGCTTGTTAATGACACTGCCAGAAGGTGGGGTTCCCTTCTAGATATTTCTAGGGAAATTTGGACCACTTTCTCTCTCTCTCTCACACACACACGCTTATGCACATATACCTAAGCTGTCATATTCTTTCTCTGTAGTAATATTACTAATAAGCAAATCTTTTCAAAAAATTTTTTTCCTATTTGGTAACTCTGTTAGACTTTGTGTTACTGTGACCAGAAATCTGAGAGAAATAATTTAAAGAAGGAAGGATTTATTTTGGCTCATAGTTTCAGAGGTTTCAGTCCACTGGCTCTATTGTTATGGGCTTGAGGCCAGGCAGAGTCCATGGAGGTAGGAGTGTGGTAGAGTGGAGCTGCTCACCTCATAGTGGCCAGAAAGCAGAGAGGAGTAACAGAGAGGGGCCAGGGCCAAGATATACACTTCAAAGGCATGTCCCCAGTGCCCTGCTTCCTCCAACTACGCCCTACTCTCCATATTTCCACCAATTCCCAATAGTTTATCCAGATTTTGAATATATCATTGGATAAAATCATTGATTAGGTCAGAGCCCTCATGATTTAATTGTCTCTGGAAACATTCTCACAGACATGCCCATGCTTTACTAATCTCTCAGGCATCTCTCCATTCAATCAGGTTGACAATCAAGATTAATAATCACAGTTACTAAAAAATGAAAGAGGTGAGCTGGGCACTGTGGTTCATGTCTATAATCCCAGTGACTCAGGAGGTGGAGAAAGGAGGATCACAAGTTGGAGGCCAGAGGCAGCCTACATGATTTAGCAAGACCCTGACTCAAAATAAAAATATAAAAAATAGGCTATGGATACAGCTCAGTGGTAAAGAACTTGAAAAAAGTATGTGTGAGACCCAGGGTTAAACTTCTAAGTACCACCAAAAAACAAAAACGAACAAACAAACAAAAAAACAAAACAACGAAAACAAAATCAAGAATAAAGAAAAGTGCTAGAATCTGAGCTATCATTGAAAAACCCACTTTAGGTGGTAGGACAGAGTTTAAAGCATAAGATCATTCCCAGCTCTTAAGAGAATTCCTGATATTTAATTATTATCAAGGGTAACAACAATAGTGATGACTATTGTAAAGCTGGGCTGGAATTTAGCTCAGTTGGTAGAGCATTGCTCTGCAGTCTCTGAGGTCCCGAGTTTGATTCCCAGCACTGCAAAAATGGGAGGAGGATGTGGCAATCCACTCCTGAGGCAATCCTGAAACAATCAGCCATTGAAAACCCTATGAGGGTTGCTATGAGTTGGACATGACTCGACGGCACCTAACAACAACAATTATAAACCCCTTCCGTGAGCTGATACAGTGGTACCTCAGCATTTGACCACAATCTATTGTGGAAGGCTGGTCAAGTGCTGTTCCGTTCCAGTGCCAAACACATTGTTTCCCATAAGAAATAATGTAAATGTCTTTATTGGTTCTGGCATCATTCTGAATGGCTAATTCAGATACATGTGACACACTCACATACTTAGCAATAAATTCTTTTTAAAATTCAATTGTTCTTACTGTTTCCCTCCTCACTTTTATCACTAGAAAGTTTTTGGATGCCATGATGCATTTGTGAGATATATATATATCCCACAAGGTCATGAACACAGCACCAGGACAGGTTTTTATTGTTTGAAATCAACATGCAGAATGATGTATTTCCCCTTTGTTTCATCTGAAAGTATCACAAATAAATGTGGCATCTCACATGAGATTTAGCATGGTGGTCAAGTACTGAGCAAGTGGTTGAGCACCGAACCAGAATTCTCTTGAAAACATTGGTTGAGGACTGAAATTTTGGAGCATGGAGCAGTTCAAGTCCCAAGGTATCACTGTGTCTTACAGTTGACAAAGTATTTTCACAGCAGGGTGCGGTGGCACAGGCCTGTAATCCCAGCAATTTGGGAGGCTGAGGTAGGAGGAAGGAGAGTTCAGGGGCAGAGGCAGGCTACATAACCCAGCAACACCCTGTCTCAAAATAAAAAATAATAAAGGGGCTGGGAGTGCAACTCAGTGGTAGAAAATTTGCCTGCCATGCTCAAGGTCCTAAGCTCAACTCTTCAATACTGGACAATCGCCTTTATTAACTCATTCTTCCTGTGATCCTTTACCTGGAGTAGAAACTCAGCATTTTGTTCCACATTGATTCATCATCAATTAAGAGAAAATTTGGCTCTGCCACTACTTGTCCAGTCAAAGTTTCCAGGGCTGTTACTTATGGATGACTCACACCCCAGATTACATTAAGACATCAACCACTCTGTCTATCTTCAAGCAGGCAATGTTGGAATCAGGAGAGGCCAAAACAGTATCTATGGGTATAAATTTCCCCAAGATCTACTTTAATGAACTTTGGGTAGAATCATATTTCTAGTTACAGAAATGCCTACTCAGCCCATACCCAGAACCTCAAAATTCAGGGTTGGAAAATTTTTGCCTTATAGATGCTAGGTAGTATAAGATGATTAAAGAAACTATTGAAGCCTGACTAAATTCTGATAATACTAATATTGGTAGTTGAGATTTATTGAGTTTTTACCATGTGCTGGGATCTTTGCTAAGTACATAAAGAGTTAGATATGCATAGGGACAGTTCATGACTTCAGGCAATATATACTCACACTGGAGAGACCCAGCTAGGCTAACTGGTTGATGCTTAGTTATGAAGAAAAAGTTTAGTGAATAGAGATATTGTCATGGTCTGGCATAGTCAGAGATGACTTAGGATGATTTAAAGACCTTAAATGAGAGATCATGTTTAGATATATGGACAGGCATGGGAAGAAAGCCCTAGGCAAGAAGAACAAAAAGAACTAGTATTTAGAGCTGAGAATGTCTGAATCATATGTAGAAGACAACAAAGTGCAGAAAATGACTACAATGAAGTATTGTAAGAGAGGGGGGAAACATAAACCTCGAAATCCAAGAAAAGCTTGAATGCCAAACTAAGATCATTGGTGATAACTACCATATCTATATGGTAATTATGCATGGCAACCTCAACAGCAAAGGTGATTGATGATGACATTAAATGTGTAATATTTACCTGGTCCAGCAGTAGGATTTAATGTTCTCAATGAATCCCTCCTTAAATCAGTAAGCATGCATTGCCTACTATAATCCTCATAGTAGTCCAACAGGATACTTGTTATTATTTCCATCTTAAAGATGAAGAAATTGAGGCTCAATAGGACTAAGAAACTTATGTGAAATCACACAGCATGGCAGAACCATGATTTGGCTGTGTGTTTGACTATGCTTGCATTTTTTCTACATGCTTTTTACAGTCTTCTGAGTCTCTACAGAGGTAGGCATAATGGAAGCTGTTTGGGGAAGTGAGGACATCATAGCAGAGAGAATGTGGAGGTAAACCATCTATTGCAATCACACAAACAGAGAAGTAATGACTTGTGATGTGAAAAGAAAAATGAGGAAGGGATTTGTGGCAAAAGCCAAAGTGAATAGAAAGGCAAAGGTACATTCCAAAGCTATGAGGACATAAGAAAGTTCAGGACTTTGTGTTTGAGTAGGGATAGAGAAAAAGGGAGGAATCAGAGATATTTCCAGACTCATACTTGGGACCTGACTGTGTATAAGATGTGTCTGTAATAATCAAAAACTCTTTAGCTTTCCTAAGAATGGTAGAGTATGCACATCTGAAGAACAGGGTCCTTCACAGTAGTTACCTCAGGAGGCTTTGACCTTGTTCTGGCAATGCTGCTGCTGTTTAAGAGTTTGAGGATTTTTCCCTCAGGACTGCCTTCAGCCATCTGGGAAAAGGTCTCCTGACTTTAGCTGCAGATGCCATTTCTCAGCCTAAACACTCACCTGATCTTTCAAACTTGGCTTTAAACTGCTTTATAAAAAAACAAATGAAAGCAAATGAACAAAAATTGCTAAGGGAAGAAGCTTTGCCACTTTTGAGGGTCTGCTCAGGCTCTTTCTTACTCCCAGGGGGACAGTTTGGACAACAAAGACCCCAGGCAGTCCTGGATTTGAATTCTGACTCAGCCAGTTCCTTGGCCAAGTTATTTAACCCCACTGTGCTTCAGGTCCTTGAGCTATAAAATGGATATTACATTCCCTTCCCTAGAGTGTTGCAGTTTTAATTAGGATGCTTTCAGCAGCAAATAACAGCAAAGTCAACCTAAATTGACTTAAACAATGTGAAAATTTATTTGCTCATGTAGGGAGAAGTCCAGGGCTTTAAAACCACAAAAAATTGGGTTCAGGTTCGGGTGTTGGTTTAATACATTAAAATGTAGAAGGTTCAGTTTGGGCTTGAGTTTAAAATTTTAATCCTAAATGTAGATAGATGAATCCTTTTTTTTTTCAATTTTTATGTATAATAAAATAGCTAATGATACAAAATAAACAAAAACCAAAATGTTAAGAGCTGAACCCAAACCCATTTTTTCCACTGGTTTTGAGTTCAGGTTCTGGTTCAGGAAAATCATAACAAAATTCTTGAACTGGAACAGGTTCAGGATTTGAGATCAGGTTAGGTTTGAAGCACTGGAGAAGTCCAGAGGTAAAGGAGGCTCCAGACAGACCACAGCTGGAGGTCAAGCTTTAGTTTTCTTGGCTCTATCCTCTCCCAATTTCCAGCTCTGTTATCAGGTTGGTTCCCTTTGCATTTGCAAGATGGTCATTAACAGTAACTAGGGCAGCATGCATTCTTCCTTATGTCTAGTCTATGAGATAGAGAAATCTTTCTCTGAAGCTGAATATATACACTTCCCTTCTGCATTAGTTAGCGTTTTATAGCTGTGAGCAAATATCTGACAGAAACAACTTAGAGGAGGAGGGATTTATTTTGGCTTCAGAGGGTTCAGTCTGTGGTTTCTTGGCTGAACAATATGTGCTTGGGCACACATGGCACTGGGAACATGTAGCAGAGGCTGGTCTTCATTTATTGGCAGACAGGAGGCAGAGAAGGGGAATGCTGACACCCATGCTGACACCCACTGGGTTTCTCCCCTTCTCCCTTTTATTCCATACAGGCCTCCAGCCCAGTGGATGGTGCCACCCACATTCAGAGTGAGTCTTTCCCAGTCAGTTAATCCTCTCTGAAAATGGCTTCACAGACACACCCAGAGATATACCTCATTAATTTCCTTGTTGTTGTTATGTGCTGTCAAGTTGGGTCTGACTCATAGATTAATCTCCTAGGAGATTCTAAATCCAGTCAAGTTGACAATGAAAATTAACCATAATACCTTCCATTTGTTTAGACCATCTTAGGACATATGCTTACTTATGGAACAATGTTTAGCAGTGAAATGCCATGCATGGATTGGCTTAGCATTAGTGGGGGCTGAGTATAGAGAAGGATTAAATAGTATAACTGGCCCATAACTAACACTCAGTAAAAGTTGGTTAATTTTCTTTATAACAAAAACAGTATTTTTGATCAGTTATATACCCTTATATTCTCAGATCTAATCCATACCCTTTCCACAGTTTTGTTGTTTTTAGGTGCTGTCCAGTTGGGTCTGACTCATAGTGACCCTAATAGGGTTTTCAATGGCTGTTTCATAATTGCTTTGGGAGTGGATTGCCACGTCCTTCTCCCATTTTTGCAATACTGGAGATTGAACTTGGGTTCTCAGAGAGTGCGGAGCAGTACTCTACCAACTGAGGTAAACTCCAGCCCAACCACAGTTTTAGAGAGCTAAAAAAATCAGATGCAGATTAGAATCAAGTACAGATTGGATTCTTGGTCACATATGATTCTAATCTGCATGAGATTTTGTAACCCTCTACAATTGTGGAAAGCATGTGGATTAGATTTGAGAATACAAGGCACATGCCTGACTACCAATAGAATGTCCTCAGTCTTTGATGTTTATCTTAACTCTCTCCTTTGGTACAGGGCCATACTCTTACTTGCCAACAGAACAGACTACAAGGTAGCACATAAGGTGGGAGGGTAGCCCTGGGTTTATTTAGTGCATTGAAAAAAAGCTCTAGTTTTAAATAGAGGTAGAAATTAGGATATATGAAGAATTCTGACTGGGGGCCTGGAAAATGGAGGAATCAGGAGAGGAGACACCAAAATCTCACTGATTTTTGCTTTTGTTCCATTCCTCCCAGCTCTATTCCTGGTGCTATCTCTAACTTCCTGTGGACTCATTGGGGCAGGGTTCTGGGATGATGGTGGTAGCTCTTGCCAGCAATTAGAAGTTTTGAAAGGCTCATCCATTCAGGCATACTTAGGACTCCATTTCATCTTTATGTATTTGGAAAGTAGCTGGAAAAGACCAGGACTGAGGTTTTCACACCTATTTAGCACCTGGTTAAGCATCACTTGGCACCTGCCAAATGGGTCGCTACCATTTAGGGGGAATCTGCACTGATTACTGTACTAATTAAGCAGAAGTCTTTGCTACTCACAATCATTAGGCTGAATTGGCTTCTGGGGAAAAGTGTTGATAAGTAGCTGTCCAACTGAAATGAATTTGAAGGCGTCCCATGCTCACAGGCTCACAACTCATGTACCAGCAGTTCTCAAGCTGTCAGCCAGCACAACCTGGATTCTTATGATGAGAGATAATTGACAGTCTTAAAGCTAGGTGACATGGGTTGGGGAGTCTTAAATGGTGAGATGTTCAAACTTAATTGAGATAAGTTATATTAAATGCCAACTCTAAGGGGCACATCCAGCGGCAAGTAGATATTTCACACATGCTTTGGCTTATGGTCATCTTCCCTTTTATTTTGTTTGCCCACCCTAGTGCTTTTCCCTGCCCCAGTGACCTTCAACATTATCCTTTAGGTTGCTGAGAGCATTTTACAGACTTGTTTTGTGACTAGGGTATGGTAGATTCTCTGAACTTTGATTCTTAGGATTTATGTAAGCTTGGCATTTGCTGGACATTTTTGGGGGGTAGGGTAGGGTAGGGTGTGTGTGCATGGTAGGGAGAGTATATAGAAATATCCTTGACAGCCAAGATGTTGGGAATGCTTGTGAACATCTGAGGACTTTTCTGTGGGCAGCAGATTGCCATAAGAGATGAAGAACTCTGCAAATAACATCCGATACTATGCTTGCAGACACTTTTGAATCAAGCATAAACTGCCTCAGAAGAATTATTCTTCTTTCTTTTTTACAGTATGGGTACTGATTTCTTATAGAACATTGTGTTAGCAGTTAAAGAAATACTGAACTGGGTGAATATTGTGAAAAGTATAACATGGAGTAGAATCTGGCCTTTATCTATTTGGGTACAAAATTTACTACTTTGAGATAAGCTTGAGACATTGTATTAGCTACTTCTGAGATGCTAATGTGCATCCCGAGGTCAGTAAATTCTCCTAATATTATGCATGCCAGGTATATTTCTACCTTCAGTAGATTTTCCTGGAACCCTGAGGGAGGTAATTTCTTTGAGGGAGGAGGTAGATAGCTCCATATTATTAAAAATTGTGATGATGTTTTGGGCCAATTGCATCTCACTTTCTGGAAGGTTAGAGAAAAGGAATTCAATTTGAAGCCAATGGAAAATTTCAAACATGGGTGCAATCCCATATAGCAAATGCCATTGTAATGAAAATCTCCACATCCCAGTGATTCTCAGTGGCCTATTTGTATCAGGCAGTATTCAATGAGGGGTAACTTTGCCCCAAATAAAAATGTGAGTAATCCCCAGAAGTTTATTCTAATGGGAAAACTTTGCCCTAAATAAAATTGTTAATAATCTCCTGAAGTTTATTCTAATGGGAAACTATTGCCCAAGATCTTGAGGCGACAGGGCCAGAAGTGATGAAGAGATACTGCTGTGGAGAGCAGCTTATGCAGGACACTCTGAAGAGGATTATTTGAGAGTTTAGTGGGAGGGAAGACCTGATAGAGAGATGACCACAAGGATAACAGTCTTTTCAGAAACATCGAGGAAACTTGGAGCTTAATGGAGGGAGAGAGGCTCCATCCATCTTTTGTAACTAAAAGCAAGGGTGATTTTGGAAAGCTGGAGAATCTGGGACACATGTGTAGCAGATGTCTGGGTGACAATTAAGCACTCTGATGCTAGGGGCTCCTATATACTTAGTACAGTGGTTGGTGCCTGTCAGGTGTGTATTAAATAACTATGTGCATATAAAATGAGAATGGATATGCACATGCCCTCTAAGTAGTAAAGTGTGGTACGAACATTACATACCATGGCTATTTATGTTAATGACTTAACAGCCTAATTTCCAGGGAGGAGACAGGATGGGATGTGGATGAGAGATGATGCTAAAAACAAGAGAAGAGAATAGAGATGGGGCGTAAGGGAAGCTGCAGGCTTCCCTACTTGCTGTGGACTCTTGCCCCTTAATTTTGAAAATGAAACACACTTTTGTGTTTTGATTTAACCTTTATTTGGAGTCTGGCAGTGCCTTAACTTCAGTATCTAGTTCAAGGAGTGACATACCCCTGCAGATGTCCAGAAACTCATGTGGATGGGCCAGAAATTCATTTTCTTTGGCTTCCGGCAACTCTGCCGAGCCCAGGCTCATACTTCTGAGTCAGCTCAATGGAGAACCAGGCCACTGGGATTTGAAGGCCCCATCCCTAACAAGGCTGATTGGACATCAGGAAGTTCTCCTTGTTCTACAGTTCCAAGGCTGTTCCCTGCTCCCATAA
This sequence comes from Pedetes capensis, assembly GCA_007922755.1. NCBI lineage: Eukaryota > Metazoa > Chordata > Mammalia > Rodentia > Pedetidae > Pedetes > Pedetes capensis. The sequence goes on along the minus strand of VMDO01003329.1, from coordinate 64,153 downwards.
ACACATGCAGAGTTCTGTAGGTGGCCTCTACAGTGGGAACCTTGCTACAGAGCATGTGGCCTGCCCACACTTGGCCTGAGTTGTGGGATGGTGAGAGGTTCACAGCTTACCTAGGTTCCACTGCTTCCCAAAGCTTCCCTCTATAAATCCTATTTATACTTGGACTGCATGATCCCATTGAGCCTTTGGAACTCAAGTTCTTTTTGAAGTGAGGTTCAGGTTTTTCAGGGATCTGGGTTGGCAGAGGAACAGTGCCTCTGATCTGAGGAATTAATAATAAAGGGAAATTTTCCCCTGGAGCAAATAGGCATAGCCTATTTGCAGAAGGGGTGGGAAGAAGAAAGGGAAGAAAAGTAGACTAATCTTTATGCTGAGAGGAGCCTGTATTCCTTGACAGGGAATTGTATTTAATACTTTCCACTTCCACAAGCTTCCTAGAGCTGCTGGGCTGCTTGGAGCTGGCTTGTTTTCTGCTTACTGTCAGAGGAAACATAGATGGGGTTGCTGTGGGCAGGAAGATTCTTTCTGGCTCCTAGATAAGGACATGATAAGAGATGCCCCTGGAAGGGAAGACCAGGCCAGTGGAGTGGTTTGTTGACAAGCATAGAATACACAGGACACAGCTGCAGCCACGGAGCCTGGAGGACTGTGGTATTTGTCCATTCTCCACTGTAATTGCCTATTTCTCTTAAAATGTGCCCCAGAGAGCCTGCCTGAGGCCCATGGGCAGATGCCCTCCCTGTCTCCTTCACTTTAATCTGGGCAGGTGATATTGCCTCATTGTCCCAGGAGGACTATCTACAGTAACTACAGAAGGGATTGATTTATTTTACTGGTGGAATGCAGCCTTCCTGCAGATGGAAGGTGGCAGCTTTTGATCCAATACTGTGGATTTGCTGGAGATGATCTGCTCAAGCTGCAGAAAACCTTCACACAATTGGCTACCTAAGGAAGCAGACAGGTGGCTCTGCCAGAGGGACTCAAGTTGGAATCAGGCCAGGTGGGGGTGGAGCCAGTAGGTTACCTGTAGTTCAGGTGAGGGTGTCAGGGGCAGTGGAGATGCAGCCCAGTGCTGGGCCCTATAACCCGAGGAGTTCCCCTCCTAAGGACCTTCACTCAGGTAAAGTCAGGTCCTTGGCTCTGTTGCAGAAAAGAATTTCAGGGAGAGTTAGACTGAAACAAAGTTAGTTTATTAAGTAGAGATAAGAAACATTGCATACTTTAGATTTAAGCATGGACATTGGGAGAGAAAAAGAGACATTTAAGAACAGAATAATAGTACATGTCCCTGACATGGACATGGGTTTCTCTAGAGAGACAGCTGGATTTGAGTTGCTTAATGATAGTTATGTATATATGATTTGGTGGCTTTTGAACTTACCTTGTTCAAAGGATATAATTTATAACCCAGCTTAATGTTTAAGCAAAGTGTTAAATACAAAACAATGAGCTGGCTTACCTAGCCTTTTTTCAATCTTAAACAGTTTCTTCTTGTTGTTAGATGCCGTTGTATTGGTGTCCAATTCATAGCGACCCTATGTACAACAGGAGAAACACTATTGTCAGTACTTCTCTGCTATTCATAAGGTTTTCAGTGGCGGATTGATTTTGGGGAGTGGGTTGCCGGGTCCTTCTTTCAAGCCTACCATATCTGGTGTTCCTAGGTGGTCTCCCATCTAAGTACTAACCAGGCCCAACCCTGCTTAGCTTCAGAGATATGATGGGAGTGGATGCCACAGTGCTATGGCTGCAGGCAATTTATTCATAGGTAAATGATATTTAGGTTTAGGGACAAGAGAAGGGTACTAATAAGATATAACCTTTGGAATACATTTTATCTAAGGAACCTCTTTTTAGCAGAATGATGAAACAGGAGTTTCTTCTCAGGTGCCAGGAGCCAAGCTCTTGGGTTCATAGACCCAGGAATAAATGCACAGATAGCAAAGGCAAGCAAGAGCAAAAGAGATTTTATTAAAAGGACAGACTAAATCCTTCGCCAAGAGAGATGAAAGAGGTCCCAACTGGGTAGCCACAGGAACTTGTTGCCCAAGGTTTTTTATTGCAAATCCTTAGGGGGCTAGTTGGTAGGCCCATTCTATTATTGTTGTTAGGTGCTATTGAGTCAGATTGACTCATAGTAACCCTATGTACAACAGAGGGTTTCCAATGGCTGATTGCCTCTGGATTGTTTTGGGAGTAGGCTACCAGGTCTTGCTCCCATTTTTGTGGTGCTGGGAATTGAACCCATGGCCTCAGAGAGTGTAGCACAGCACTATCCCTCTTAATCCAGTGAGGTGCCAGGGCAGTCTGACAACTTCCTTTGAAGCATGGGTGATCTCATGGAAATTCAGGTAACCTGACCAGTTACCCTGCCTCAGTGATTCTCTATCTCCAGGTCCCATTTTCCTAATCCTTCCTAAAATTTACTAATTCCTTTCAATGAAACCATAAGGTGGCCCAGGTGGTGCATTGTTTAGGTTTACAGATAAGAAAAGGGTGTTGTTAGAATCCATATGTTGAAATTGTCAAGGGAATTCTCACAAAGAAGTTACCTAGGCTTATGTTGATTGCAAATATGGTCCCCTCCCTTTTCTAAAAAATTAGTTTTTAAATTGTACAGATTTATGGGGTATAGAGTTCCAATTCAGTTCATATATACAGTGTGCAATTATTAAATCAGGCTTGATGACACTTCTAGCTCCTTAAACATTATATTACAAATAAAATAAATAAAAAATTTTTATTAGCATGTAATGATAATTATACATATTTATGAAACATAGTGAACCTACAGCCATACCACTGTGGCATCTGATCCCATCAGATTTCAGAAGCTAAGCAGGGTCAGCCCTGGTTAGTACTTGGATGGGAGACCACCTGGGAACACCAGGTGCTGTAGGCTTGGGAGAAGGACCCAGCAACTCACTTCTAAGAAACAATCCACCATTGAAAACCCTATGAATAGCAGAGAAGCACTGACAACAGTGTTTCGTCTGTTGTATGTAGGGTCATTATGAATTGGATACTGACAACAACAACATGAGGCATAGTATCCTCTTTTGTTTTTGTTTTTTTACATTGCATACTGTATAGTGAGATTCATTATGGGATTTTCATACAGTTGCATCCTGTAGTTTGTCCTTAATCTCTCTCTCTCTATTCTCTCTCTCTTTACCCCTCTGTGTTGGTCCCTACCTCCCACATTTAGTATTGCCTCACCCTTGCACTAATCTCTTCCCCCTTCATGATGAGTCCACTGTATTTTTCTATCTTAGAAATATACAATGTGTGTGTGTGTGTGTGTGTGTGTGTGTGTGTGTGTGTGTGTGTTTTCTTTAAGATAGTCCTAGCTCCCACATATGAGTGGGAAGTTGTGATATTTCTCTTTTTGAGTCTGGGTTATTTTGCTTAAAATAATGATCTCCAGTTCCATCCATGTTGCTGCAAATGATATAACTTCATTTTTTTCTTTCCTGCTGAATAATATTCCATTGTGTATTTTTAAATTCAATCTTCTGTTGATGGACATTTGGACTAAATCCATACCTTTGCTATTGTGAAGAATGCTGCAATACATGTGGAAGGTGTTCCTGTGGAGATCATGTTTGGGAGAATAGCAGGTCACCAAAAAGAAGGAAAAGCCTCCAGTGGATCGATTGACATAGTGTCTGCAACAATGGGTTTCGATATAAATAAGATTGTGTGCCTGGCACAGAATTGAGGAGTGTTTTGTTCTATGGTATGTAGGGTTGCTATGAGTTGGACCTGACATGACAGCACCTAACAACAACAACCTGTGGTTTGATGACTTTTCTTCTTTTGGGTATATTCCTAGAAGTGGTATAGCTGGATCATATGGCAGATCTGTTTTTAGTTTTCTGAGAAAACTTCATTCTGATTTCTATAGTGGCTATACTAGTTTACAATCCCACCAGCAGTATAAAAGGACCCCTTTTCCTGGCATCCTTGCCAGCATTTGTTGTTGTTTGTTTTGTTGATATTAGCCATTCTGATGGAATCTCAGAGTAGTTTTGATTTGTTTTTCCCTGATGGCTATGGATATTGAACAGTTTTTCATATGAGCATTTTTTGAGAACCATTCAGTTTCATTATCTTCTTATTTATTGGATTATTTGTTACTTTGGTGTTTAATTTTTTGAGTTCTTTGTATATCCTAGATACTAATCCTTTGTCAGATATATAGGAAGTGAAGATTTGTCTCCCATTCTGTGAGCTTTCCTTTCATTCTATAAATTATGTCCTTTGCTGTGCAGAAGCTTATTAATTTTATGTAATCCCATTTATCAAGTCTTGGTGTTATTTCCTGGCCTATTGTTGATGCCTATGTGTTGGAGTGTGTTCTATACATTTGCTTCTAGTAGTTTCAAAGTTTCTGGTTTTGTGTTGAGATCTCTAATCTGTTTTGAGTTAATTTTCATACAGTGCAAGAGACACCCAGTCTATTTTTATTCTTCTACATATGTATATTTAGTTTTCCTAGCACTGTTTGTTGAAGAGACGATCTTTTTTCCAATGGATGCCTTTGGTACTTTTGTCAAAGTTCAGGTGACTGTAGTTGTGTGGGTGTGTATCTGGTTCTTCTGTTCCATTGATCTTCATGCCTATTTTTGTTATTATGGCCCTATAATATAATTTGAAGTCAGGTATTGTTATGACTCCTGCACTGCTTTTGCTGCTTAGGATTGTTTTGGCTATACAGGGTCTTTTGTGCTTCCATATGAATATTAGGATTGACAAACATGGTCCTTAATCTTACTTGTAACATTCTCAGAGATGCTCAGTATTACAGATGAGAAAGTTAAGTTATATTCATTTTAACCCTAAGCATAGGTATTTTAACATTTTTATTTGAAATATCTCTCAAAAATAATGTCTCTATGCAGGCAGTCCTCAGAGTGGTTTTCTTTTTAGTTCTGTTGAGGTCCTTGCTTCTCAGCTGATGAGACTGAAAATAGATTCCCAGGTGAGGGCTCTTTTCCCTTCCTTTGACCCTTTATTTTCCCTCTCTTTCTATCTTGCCTCAAGGGTATCCTTCTCCTCCAGCTTGGCCCCAGCCTACACTGATCTCAGCCTAGGAATCAGATACTACTGCCTTCAATTTTCTCTTCCTCACTTACTAGCTATATACACTTGATAAATTTCTTCTCATTCAATTGATATTTTACTTTGTCTTCTTCAATTTTTTTTAGCTGAGCACCTGGGAAATCTCTGAATCTTCCTATGCCTGTGAAACAAGTTTGGCTCCATTTATGTTCTGAATATGTGCAAAAAACCAAAGGTATAGATGTAAGGGAGGCTGCCTGGCTTTCATCTCTAGCCATTTTATTGGTAGAGAAACTTGGACCCAGAGTGGCCTCCAGTTTTCTGTGAAAAATGCTGTTTGTCTTTCCTTAAAAGGGAAATGGAGGAGTCAGACACCACCTAGTAGAACAGTGGGGTAGCTGTCACCTGAGAGTGGCACCAGAATAAATCCCAGAGCCAAGAAAGAAGAGCACTCCCAGGCAGAACATTAGGGCACTCATGGTTCTTACCAATCCATGCCTGCTAGGGAATTGGGCTGGGTTTCTTTTTCCTTGGCTTGGAAATCAGCTTACTTCCTTTGGCAGCTCTGGACACCTGAAGGTGTTAGAAGGTGATGGGCAGGAAGAAAGGGGATAGAGCCAGCCACCTCCCAGCCTAGCCATGTGCTTCCCATCTGTTATATGAATATCAGTGTGAGTCTCCTGTGGGACAGAAGCTTTGGTATGGTATTCAAGTGCTTCCCTGATAGATAATCCCCTTACAAACAGCGTACTTGCTAGAAGGAAACAGAATTAAGATCACTCCTCACTTCCACATTCATCCAGGAAGGATAATAAAACTATATGAGATATACACCATCCCCATTAATCAAAAAGGACATTGTTTAGTGGATTCTGCTCCTTTATCAAGACCAGTAGCTGCCTGGATTTCTATAACCTCTTAAAATGCTTGCCTCTGAGCTCAGTCCTTTGAAGATTTGGGGGAATCCATTAACCCATTTCAGGCACAGGCCCCAGGGGTAGAATGTTTTTTTCCTTCCTCTGAAGGCTGAACTCCACTATAAAGATCACAGCTAACCTTAGTTCAGGGCAGCAGTAGCCCTTTACTACTGCTCACCTTCATGTCTCAAAGGTGTACTATCTTCAATCTATGTCTATATTCTCTATCATTAATAAACTCACTCTTTATAATTTCTATGTCTTGTATAAATTCTTTTACCTGGGGAAACACAGACAAACTGGGGTATCTGCTGCTGGGGAGAAGGAGGTAACTATTGATGCTGGAGAAGGACCTGCCTGCTGCTGGCCTCCCAGATCTGTGCTCTGGACCCACATTTCCTTCTCTGGACCTGTTTCCTGCATCTCCCTGCTAACAAAGGTAGCTGTTCAAATCTCTCTTCTTCCATACCCACCTTTCCAGGGCGGCCATTTGCCAAGCAGTTCACATGTTAGCTTTGATCTCTTGCCATGTCTATCTACTGGGCACCCTAGTGCCATGCTTGTACTATGTTAAGGTACAAGCACACTCCAAAACCAAAGTTATAGACCTGGACCTCATAACAACATTTTGGTTGTTTGGATTACATGTATGAGAAAGCTACTGTAAGGTTGTATCACTTACCACATAGCTGTCTTATGTTGTATAAGTATACCGTATGATGTCAGTACAAGAATGAACTTAGCTAACAATGCATCATTAAGTGATGTGTGGCAGTTAGGCCCAGCCAGTCTGCACTTTCTCTTCAAACTTCATGGAAATGACTGCCAGGAAGTAAAACGTTGGAAGATACAAGAATAGAGGAAATGTGTGAGGCTGTGAAAGAGGTCAGCATATTGGGGGAGGATGGAAGGCAAATGAAGGAGTGGTTACTGACTCACCAGAGAGGGAAAAGCAAGGACTTCAGTGCCCACAGAGAAGAGCAACAATGAGACACAAGCTGATGGTCCCTGAGGTCCTGCAGGAAGGTCTGACACATGAGCTCAGGCCAGGGCTTGGTTAAAACCTCTCTAGGTTCAGTTAGCACCTGAGATCTCTCCCCTTAAAGGTGATAATGGTGTTTCCCCCCAACCCACATTTGGACATTGAAACTGGAGAGACCAGGCTAAGGGCATAAGGACATGATACACCAAAAATGGTACATGTAGGACATAGGCTGAATATGGGGATTCTGAGTGTAAGGCCCTCCACCTGTCCTCTTCTGCTCTGCTCCCCAAATGTTGACAGCCAGGATCTAACCCCCAGAGAATGAGGCCAGATAGAAGACAGAAAACTTGGGGGGCATGGGAAAGGAGGAAAACCACTCACCCCAGAAACTGATGATGTCTCTCATTGGCTAAAATTCAACAGCTTTAACTCAAGGAATCTGCTCATAACCCGACCGGCTGAGAGTCAACACCACAAAACTGACAAGAGCAGTGAAGATAGCCTATATGGAGACAATATTCATTTTCCTAAGGGCTCCCTAACGAGACTGTTGGAAATAATAAATAGACTGTCTACTTAGGCCCTGAGCATTTGTGACCTTTGAGTTTAACCTTATTATCACCACTCTCCCACCCCAAGCCTACACATTGCATGCCATAAAATTATTTTACAATTAACTTAAAAAGGGAATGTTTTAGGATAAGAAGAATAGGTAAACTAACTCATATTGCCTTTTCTCTTAGGGAATTTTTGATTCTGCTTAATTTTTAAACTCTACTTAATTTTAAACTTTGCTTAATCTATAAACATGGTTGTAAATTACCTGCATGGAGCAATGTAACTTCAAAAACCACAGAAATGTGTGTGGGTGTGAGAGTGTGTGTATAATCTCCATTGTAAAGACACCCAGGCAGGTCTATTTCTCCATGAGTGCCTCTATGTTTACTGTCTCTTACCTCCACTTAATAAAACTCTCTAGCTTTGTTTCACATTCTGACTCTTGTCCTGAAAACTCCTTTCCTGCAATGGAAACTAGGACCTGGCTTTCACTGGGATGGAGGTCCTGGAGGAGGGAAATGCCTCAGGCTATGTGGCAGGACTGCTGGGCTGCAGCACTCATCACCAGTGACAAGAAGAGGTGGCTTCTTCTCAGAGAGACTGAATAGGAAATATTCTCAGATCATGATGTTTGAGAACCCCCTCAAACCTTAGAACTTGATAAGTCATGCCCAGGCATTCAGAATGTCTCTGTTTACTTATTTAATAATCAATAAAAGTTTAACTTATCTGAACTCAGCTCAAATTGCAAATTCCATCTCTTCTGTGGTGAGTAGTGGCTGACATTTTCATTCTGTTTTTCAGCCCTAGCTGAACTGCTTAGTTTGCCCTACTTATGCCTGGTCCAGGAGGCAGTCAGAGATCATGTGGGAGTTTGTTCACAAAACATAATACTTCTCTTTTCTAGAGCTCTATTTTATGGATAAAGTACTTGCTATTTTGCTGTTGCCCAGTATTTCTGAATATTCAATCCAATAAACCTGGAGTGTCTAATTAGAAATTTCACCCTATGCTTAGTGCAGAATGGGATTTTTTTTTTTTTTTCATGCTAGAAGTTATAAAAGAAGGAGAAATCAGCCAGTGCTTCCAAATGTCATTTTTCTCTGGTCTCCAGATATCTTTGGTCGCTCTTCAGTGCCTTCAGGAATTTTTTAAAAATATTTTTTTCTTTTAGTTTAGGATTATAGTAGTTTTCTGGAGGACCATTATCTGATAGGAGCTGATCAGAACTAATTTTTGGTAAACATTACTTTTTGGTAACTTTTATTTTCTCTTAATTTTCTTCCACCTTCTAAATGTGATTGAAAGATCAGCAAAAGTTTGAGGAAAGCCTCAAATATGGAGGTAGACAAACAAAACAAATTTTTTTAATTGGAAAATTTTTAATGTACAACTTAATGTGTTTCATTCTGGCATGAATTTCATTGTGACATTTCCATATATGCATTTCATTGTACATTGCACAGACAAGTTCCCCCTTACCCTCTTGCGCATTTCCTCCCTCCATCCCCCAACCCGCCAAAGGCCTCTCTTCCACTTGCATGTCTTTTTGTCGTAATATTTTTCTATGTATCCTCGGATCACAATTATGTTTAAGGTCGAAATCTTTTCTGTGGTGATCTATCTTTTTACATTGTCAGTAATATTACATGAATTTTCTAGCCCATTTGTATTATTACCATTCTTTGGTATTATTGGTGTTATTTTAATTATTTCCCAAGCTATTAAAGTTGGACTGTTTACTTTGAAGTCACCCTTGCTCTCATTCCTCACACTTCCTTGTTCCTCTTCTCCCTTCTTTCATCTCCCATCATTTCTTCCTTTTGCTAGATCCCTCCCTCTTCCTTTCCACTCCCAAAATTGTCTCTTCTCCGCTAAGTTGACTTTAGCTTTTTATATGTTCTGATTTCTGTATAGGATTTTTTCCTTCTTCTAGTTTTGATTCAGCTCCCACATATGAGTGAGAACATGTGGTATTTCTCTTTTGGGCTTATGTTTGTTCACTTAAAATAATTTTCTTCAATTCCATCCATTTTGTTGCGAATGACATTTCACTTGTTTTTTTTTTTTTTTTTTTGATTGCTGAGTAGTATTTCATTGTATATATTTACCATAGTTTTTTTTTAATCCATTCTTCTGTTGATGGGCAGTTTGGTTGATTCCATATCCTTGCTATTGTGAAAAGTGCTGCATTGAACATGGAGATGCAGGTGTTTCTGTGGTATGATGACTCATCTCCCTTTGGGTATATTCCCAATAGTGTTATAGCTGGGTCATAGGGTAGATCTATGTTTAGTTTTTTAAGATGCTTCCATATTGATTTCCAAAGTGGTTGGACTAATTTACAGCTCCACCAGCAGTGTAAGAGGGTTCCCTTTTCTCCACAACCTCTCCAGCATTTGTTGTTATTTATTTTATTAATCTTGGCCATTCTTACTGGTATAAGGTGGAATCTCAGAGTTGTTTTAATTTGCATTTCCCTAATGGCTAGGGATATTGAGCATTTTTTCATGTGTTTCATAGCTTTATAGGCCTGTTCATTTGAGAACAGTCTGTTTAGTTCCTTTGCCCAATTGTGTATTGGGTTATTTGTTTTCTTGGGTATTTTTTTCTTGAGTTCTTTATAAATTCTTATAATTAGACTTCTGTCCAATGTATAGGATACAAAGATTTTTTCTGCTCAGTGGGGATTTCCTTGACTCTGTTTCCTTTGCTGTACAGAAGTTTTTCAATTTCATGTAATCCCATTTTTCTATTCTTGTTGCAATTTTTTTAGCAATTGGAGTCCTATTAAGGAAATACCTTCCTATGCCTATATGTTGTACCATATTGCCTTTCCTATCTTCTATTAATTTTAAAGTTTCTTGTTTTATGTTGAGGTCTTTTATCCATTTTGAGTTAATTCTCATGCATATTGAGAGATGCACGTCAGTTTTCATTTTTCTGCAAGTGGATATCCATGTTTACCAGCACCATTTATTGAAAAGGCTATCCTTTTTCCAATTTACTTGCTTTGCTCCTTTGTCAAAAATTGGTGGCTATGTGTGTATTGAGATATTTCTGTATCTTCTATTTTGTTCCACTAGTCTTCAGGCCTATTTTTGTGCCAGTACCAAGCTGTTTTTGCTACCACTGCCCTGTAGTGTAGATTAAAGTCAGGGATTGTGATTCCACCTGCACTAGTTTTGCAGCTTAAGAGTGCTTTGGCTATATGTGGTCTTTTGTGATTCCATATGAATTTTTGGATCATTTTTTCTATTTCTATAAAGTCTGTCATTGGAATTTTAATGAGGATTGCATTAAATCTATAGATTGCTTTTGGTAGGATAGCCATTTTTACTATATTGATTCTCGCTATCCAGGAGCAGGGAAGGTCCTTCCACTTTTTAGTATCCTCTGTGATTTCTTTCTTTAATGAGAAAACAAAATTTTTAAAAATGAGGGAAGGCTTTGGGGTAGGGAGTGCTCAGAGGAAATAGATACTGCCAGAGCAAAACAAAGTGCAAAAATCAATCATCTATAATGATATCTGCAGAATGACAAAAAATATTTCATCAGCAGAACAAAAGCATGCTACTGTTAAAAAAAACTTAGAAGCTAAAAAATCTTAGAAACAAAAAATAGGATTACAAAAAATATTTGATAGTAGAAGAAATCTGTAAAGTACATCGAAAAGGTAGACATGGGCAATAAGAAAGAAAAGAATTAATCTAAGAAGGTCATCATCTTGTCACCAGTAGTGAAAGCTGCAGCCTAGCATCTTGCCACCTTGCATGAGGAACTCCCCTTTCTTGGGACCTCAACTTAGGAGATGTTGGGTCCTTAATTCAGTGGCAAAAATGAATTTTAGAATGAGTCAGTAGGAGATTACATCAGTTTCAAGTTTATTAGGTAAACATAAAGAATGGTACATGCTCTAGGGTGAAGTGCAGATGCAGAGTGGGACAGAGATACAAGAAAGGAATGAGTACATGTCCAAGACATGAATGTGGACTTCTCAGGAGACAGAAGAGCATGTGTGCACATGTTCCCTCTAGTTTTATTTAGCCTAGGGTACACCACATATGACACCTGTCCTGGATGCCTAGTTCTCGGCGCCTAGTGTGACTTGAGCCTTACAAGTTCCACTTGGCAAGCACTTGGGGTTACATTGTTCAAAAGATATAACCAGCAATTCAGTTCAAAGTTTAAACAAAATGATCGGTCACTGACCCACTCTCTCCATCACAAAGAATTTCCCCCTAGGCAGATGAGAATGTATTCCCCCTAGGCAGATGAGAATGCTTTGCAAGATATATTGTTTTAGGGAAATGCCATTGAGGCAGAAACATAGGTCAAAATGGATGGACAGAAGAAATTCTATTGTTTAGTGTTTTAAAGTAGAAACATTTTGGTACACCTTCTATTGGAGAAATCTCTCTTTAGCAAGATGAGACTATAGGACCAGGACCTGCACTGTGTAGGTTAACAGGTATGAAAAGAGTCACCAAGGTATTGCCTCAGGCATGTGCTAACTGCAAACATGGTCCATAGTCCCATTTGTGAGGTTCTAAAAAAAAAAAAAGACTTACAGAGGGGATGTAAGGTTAAACTCGAAAATTATGTACATTTTTAACTGCAAGTGTACCTACTTTAACATTTTCATTTAAAATATTTCTCAAAATAATGTCTCTATGTAGTTAGTCCTCACAGCAGTGTTCTTAGTAGTTTCAACCCAGAGTCTTTGATTTTCAGCTGGTGAGACTCAGACCAGATTCTAGGGTGAGAGCTCGAGCTCTTTTCCTTCCCATGTCCCTGGGATTTTTTTTCCTGCCTTTCTATCCTGCCTCAATCTGACTAACTGAAAATCTAGAAAGACAGTAGAGAAGGAGAGGAAAAAAGAATACAAGGAAGTTTCCCTGATCTGAACACTAGGAATGTCTAGACTCTAGACCAAGATTTGGCAAAGTAGAGCCCCTGACCCTGTTTTATACAGAAAGCTGTATTGGAACACAACTTCGCTCATTAATTTTTATATTGTCCATGGCTGCTTGCTACAGTGACAGAGATGAAACATCAAGACAGACAACATATGTCCACAATGCTGAAATAATTGTTATCTGGCCCTTTATTGAAAAAGTTGACTGAATCCTTGTCTGAATGGTGAGATCCTTCCATTGACCAATATCATTACTATAGAAGACCCAGATCAAGGATGTTACTTTTCAGAATACCAGGGGAAAAGACAAAACTCTGAGATTCCAGAAAGAAAAGAATGTCACATAGAAAGTGTTAATGAGGAGACATGGGGAGGACAGGTAGGCGAGTCCAGAATGCAGATCCGGAAACTGGTAGCAAAACCTTCACCCTTGCATTTGGCATCTAAGAGAATTTACACATGATACAGAAGTTATAGTACAGTATAAAATAGGTTTATTAAAGATAGTATACCTTTAAGGAATAATTACAGGGAAAACTGAGGCATCTGAAGAACCTTAGGTTGATCTGTATAGGAACTTGGAAAAACCTGCATTCCCTGGTTGAATTGGCATAAGGATGTTTCTATTCCCCAGGGGAAGTTAAAGAAGCCAGAGAACAGGAGAGTTAGGTAGGCTTTTGGAAGGAAAGGTGTATTGGAAAGAAGGTAGTGGGCCCAAGAGAAGGGAGGGATGGGCATGTGGTTGCTGAAGAGAGAAGAGAGCAGAGGAGCAGAGAAAAAGAGTGAGGATAAGAGAGGAATGGGAAAAAGAGAGGGTGGATGCACATTCCCTTTAGTTTTTTATTCAAGCTAGGGAATGCCCCGTGTGATATCAACCCTGGGGACCTAGGGTGTTTGTTTTGTAAATGGCTCGAGGGCTTGGGTGGGGTGAGGGACTCACTTGAAAATGTTCTTCCAATGTCCTCAGATAGCTTCTTCATCATCGTCAAATGTCAGGAGCCACTTTCAGTCCCCTTTTCCTCCATATTGCCAGCTAATTGCCTAATCTAGCTACCTAAAAAAAAAAGGATCAGAAATCAGAGTGGGATTGAACTTCTCCAAAGCAACTTATGGAGATTATAGTAGAGTGATGTCTTCAAGATCCTGCGTGCGCGCGCGCGCATGCACACACACACACACACACACACACACACACACACACACCCTTCAATCTGGAATTTAATCCAGTATAAAAATATTTTCAGATGGCCGTATCTCTGATTGTACTTATGATATTCTGCAGAGGATACACTTCAGCATGATAACAGGCAAGCCAACAAAGAAGAAGATGTGCAGGCCTATATGCAGGATAGTGAGAAGAGATCATGGGATCTAGCCTGGTTCCAGGCTCAGAGAGTAATGGGTCCAGGCTGGAGCAGGGTCAGGGAGGGCTGGGGGATGAGAGTCACCAGGAAATAATACACAGACTGGTGCTTATCAGTGTGTTAGACCAAGTGGGTTGAGCATTTGGGAGCACTTGGCGCTGGTTAGAAAGTAAACTAAGCAGATCACCAAAAGTGCAATTCTTTTAGGGAAAAAAATTATATGAGAAAGAAAATGTAATTACTGTACTAACTTAACATTGAGTAACATTTGCATAATCTGCCAAATGGCTACAGTGGTCCCCTCTTGCTGGGTGATCTCAAGCACAACTTCTTCCCCTAGTCCCTCAACCCTGGGGGAGGCAGGAGTTGGAGTGACTGATCTCTGTTTGGTCTTTCAGCAATTCTAACACTTTCTAATACCCCATATTAAGTTCCCCCCCATCAAATTATCTGGTATGGGTTTGTGGCTTTTGGTATTGTTTTTGTTAGGTGCTGTTAATTTAGGTCTGACTCAAAGCGACCCTCATTCAGTTTTCAATGGTTAATTGTTTTGGGATTGTTTTGGGAGTGGATTGCCATACCCTTCTCTCATTTTTGTGGTGCTGGGGATCAAACCCAGGTTGTCAGAGAGTGCAGAGCAGGCACTCTACTAACTGATCTAAATCTCAGCCCATAAAAATGTCTAAAATTGATGAATCAAGAAATGACATTATAAGCATCATGTATAAATATGAAAGTAAATACCAGGAGTTTTTTTTTTTTTTAAGAGTGATAAAAATTGAAAATGTACCACTGAGAAGAGGAGCTTGGGAATGAGAGTGGGAGGTAAGAGGAGTATATGAGGGTGAGAAGGATCTGCTGCTTTTGTTATAAGTCTTTTATAGTATTATTAGACTTAAACTAGGTACGTATATTACTGTTAGTGAGGAGTGTGGGTCTGGAACAATGGGAGGGATCCAGGGAGTGGATAACAAACCTTGGTCCTTGGTCATGTTTACAAATGAATTTACAAAGGAGCCCAGAAGGGAACATAGAAGATGGTTCATCTAGAGTTGAAAGGAAGAGAATGAGGCTTAGAGTGTACACATTGGGGACCTACACCTGTGTGGATAGAGAGCAGAGAAGGAGCAGGCCAGGGAGTTAGGTCAGCATAAGGAGAGGGAGAATGGATAGGGAGACAGAGTGGGATGGGGGAAAATAAATTACACTTTCTAACATAGAGATCAGAAAGCAGGTAGGTCCAGTAGTGAATATCCATGAACAGGAGCATTTAGGCATCTGAGTTGGAGGTCACAAATAGAATAGGTCCATCAATGAGGCTGTGGACACCTCCAAACATCTGTGCAGAAACTGCAGACAGCTGTGAATATCTGTAAACTTCTATAGGTTTTTCTGAACATTGCTATAAACTGCAGGTGACTGGACACTGTGAACTGTGGACATTATGGATTTCTGTGGTTATCTGGACTCTGTGGACTTGGACTCTGCTGGGAACTGTGGAAGCTGGAAACATCTGGACACTGCCCCAAGGGGAGGGAATTTTGGGGTTTTTAAGTCCCTATCTCATTTTCTATGGCCTGCAGCTATAGCCCTGTGGTGTCTGATCCCATCATATTTCAGAAGCTAAGCAGGGACAGGCCTGGTTAGTACTTGGATGGGAGACCACCTAGGCACACCAGATACTGTAGACTTGGGAGAAGGACGTGGCAACCCACTCCCAAAAATCAATCTGCCATTGAAAACCCTATGAACAGCAGAGAAGCACTGACAATAGTGTTTCACCTGTTGTACTCAGGGTGGTTGAGTCGGATACCAACTCGATGGCACCTAACAACAACAACATCTCATTTTCTGGGACTGGGGTTTAGCTCAGTTGGTAGAGCACTGCTCTGCACTCTCCGAGAATCCAGGAGAAGGATGTGACAATCCACTCCTGAAGCAATCCCCAAACAATCAGCCATTGAAAACTCTGTAAGGGTCACTAAGAGTGGGATCTCATTTCTTGTCTCATTTTCTTGTCTCATTTTCTTGTCTGTTTTCTCCCATCCCTCACTGTAGACTGGCCTGTCTGGGCTGTAAAACAGGTCTTTCTCATTATTGTAGGAGGGGTCTTCTTTCAAATGAGAATCCCCTTCCTTAGCCCAGACATGGAGGCATGTGTAGCATTCATATGTTAACAGAGTTCTGACTATAGTTTAGATCATTTGTAAAGATGCTACAGGTTACAGAGCAGGTTATCTGAGAAAGAGCATTATCTCATAGCAACTATGCTATTTGCAGGGACATTATCAGAGCAGTACTGATCACCAGATCAAAGGCATTTGTCTCTGAGGAAGCTTACATTGATATTCAATTCTCAGATGTCTGAGAAGTAGATGACTGAAGAGGCCTCTTTAGTCCCTTTCTTCTTGCCTACTACCATCTATCATTCTTTTGAAAAAAAGTCAGTGACATATTTGTCAACTTCAAAACCAGGCTAATAACTGGGTACCCTATTCCCATAGATGAGGACTATGAGCAAGGTAAAGATTCAGGTAAGTGTGGGATCCTCTGTGTTGACCATGAGGGTGCTAAAATGGAAAGCCAGGTTGCCCATCTGGTATAGGGGGCTTATAAATATTGCTTCCATCAAGTGTTCTACTTTGATGTCTCCAAAAGAAATATACTGTATTTCCTTTTGCTAACACACCTAGCAGAGAGCATAGGGCTCTAAAGTTTCTTAATTCTCATAGGTGCATGAGATAGGCTGGGAAAGAGATACTCTGCATTCTTCTGCCTTCAGCTTGAGGTGGAAGAATTCTGTGATGACTCCTGGCTGGCCTACCTGGTCGTGAGTTTGAACTGACACCACCACAAGCACACCTCAGCCCAAGGAGAAGGGTTGGAAATGTTGGCTCCTTCCTGAATGGGTTGTGAGAATGCTGATGCATATGGACCACCTGGTCACAGGTGCAGACAAGGCTATTGGGCAGAATTAAAGCAAAACCACTTCAAAGTCAAAAGACTTCCATTAAAGGTTCCCTTAGATTCTCTTATGCAGTCTGGATCTTGTTTCATCTCTTAAAGTCCTACTTTGTAGAGTGATCTTCTACAGCTGTAATATCTCCAAACACTAGGCTTCTCTTCTTTCCCTTTCTATCCTCTTTCTTTTCCTCTAGCTCCAGACTCTCAGCTTTCTAAAATTTCCTAGTTTTGAAGCAGGTTCCAGGAAGTTTCAAATAGAGACAACTCCAATGGTTCTGTTTCTGGCTAACCTTTAATAAAATGCCAATGGATAATGCTATGAGAGTGAATCCCAAACCTGTGTTTTTAATATAGGGGTGTGGAAGGTGGGTAAGACCAGGGCTTTAGAGTCAAATGTACACATATCAGCTGTTCCATGGTTATTTCTTTCCAGGACCTTCTTCCTACAGCATCACTTTTCAACCCTGCTCTTTCACAAGATAGAATTGTATTATCATAGTGAGCAAAAATCTTGGGGCCTGAGCAAGATTGGCCTGATTTGGATAATTTATAGAAATGTAGTTTATTCTCTATACAGTGAGAAGATACAGAAAAGCTACGAATCTTGGGGTTTGCTCTGAAAGTGGTTGTTTATTTTGTTATTAGGTGCTATGAAGTTGAGTCTGACTCATAGCAACCCTATGTACAACAAAACAGTGGAGGGACTATAAATTTTATAGAATTTTGAAGTACTGTATTTATAAATGTTTGACGAGGAACAAAGCAAAAGTTCTCAGGGTTTTGAGTTTTGCTTGAGCGCGGGCAAGGAATCCTATGAAACTCTTCAAGGAAATCTATACTTTCATAGCTTCTACTGATTCTTAGTGTAACTAAAGGGTCAGAGAGATGAAGAGAGCAAAGGTTACTTTGTTTAAGAGACAGGTTAACAGCCTTTTTGGTTTTGAAAAACAAGGCTGTGGTATGGTTTGGAAGAGAAAGAATATGACAAAGGTGTCTACCTGCTATCCTTGAGCAAAATTGAGTTCCTCATCTGTTTCTGCCACCCTCACTCCATTGATTTGGGAGTCAAGAGAAGAAGCATTTAGAATTCCAGGGAAAGAGAACATAGAAGAACCAGTCCCAATTACCTGATGGGACATGAGAACTTGGGAGAGAATTGTGCAAAATGGCATCGGAATGACAGGAGTGATCTGGAGGCTCAATTTCCAAGGAGAATATATTCCTGACCAGTGTTATAATTCTCTTATGTTAAGAAAAGGTTGGCTTCACACATCAGCCTTGTGTTAGAGATGTTCCTGAGGCTAACAGAGGAAGGGGCCATGTCCATGCTTGGTGAACAAGGATCAAGAGGGGAAAACCACATGCTGGAGGTCAGAGCAACAATGGAATCACTTTTCTCTCTAGGTGCTCAGAAACACTTGGGAGGGACATGGACCTTCTGCTGTTTGTTCTTTCATTGATTCAACAAATATTTATTGAATGACTTCTATGTGTCAGGCATTATTTGATCCCTGGTGACACTGAAAGAAAATGCGAATGTGCCTTCCCAAAATATGGAGGATTGTTGAGCTGAAGACAACTAAGATGCAGGGCAGCTGTCTGCCTTCCCTCTATTTTTGCCTGAAAGCAAGACAGATACTTTTTCAAAGACAAGTTTTTTTCCTGTTATCTCTCCTATCCCTACTAATGTCAGGATGCAAATTCTCTTTTGCAAACCTTAACTGGTCAGAGAAGGTACCAGAAGAATTTGGGAGAAGGCCTCACTCCTTCCCACAGCTTCTTGCCCTTGGGAACCTGGGACTGCTTTTACTTTGTATTATCACCTCTCTAAGGTTTATTGTTCTTTGTTAGATACTCTATATTTGCCAGACTCCTGAACCACTGCCTGGAGTTACTCTCCTCCTGCATGATGTACACTGTGTTAATAAACTTGCTTGTTTTTCTCTTGTTTATCTTTTGCTGTAGGAGTCTGCCTCAATTATGACTCATGAAGGCTGAGAAAAAAAATTTACTGTTTTCTCTTTTTCACACAAGAATAAGACAGTCTTTGTTCTCTTTTTCTCTTTCATTAATAAGTTTTTAGTAAGTGTAAAACTTAATGGGTTTCATTATGAGGTTTCCATACATGCATATCATTGTACATTGCTCATGTTCACTTCCTTATTACCGTCTCATGACCCCACACCCGCTTCCACTTCCTCCCCACCAGTAGGCCCCCTTCTGTTTGCATGTCTTGTTTGTGTGTATGTTTGCATGTGTATTTTAAATCTAGATTCTGCCTTTGAGAGAAAAACATGTATTTCTTTTCCTTTCCTCAAATTACTCTTTCTTCTTGCCATTTGATCTTCTCTGTAGTCCCCTTTCTTACCCTACATAATCCTTCTTCTACTTTCATGATGTATATGTTAAAGTATCTCATTTTATTTTTCTCAGATTGATTACAGTGTCTTTTGTCCTATCAGCCCCCCACTTTCAAAGGTTACCTTTCATCTAATTAATCCCATGGGCTAAATTCAGGCCACCAGTCTTCAAAAGTGATGTCATATAAGTCAGATATACCTCTGGTGGCATCATCAGTGATGACCACTTATTGCTGCTATGTGCCAGTCATCCTTATGTATCTAATTTAATGTAACAACATAGTGGAAGAAAAATATTTTTTCCTCAACCCTTACAAGTTCTTAGTTGGAATAGATTGTTCTGACAAAAGACAGATCAGCAAGAGAAAGATAAACAGAAGTTTTAAATATGTATTTTTCATATATACATGGGAGAGACTCAGAGAATGAGTGATTCTCAAAAAGGTGGCTTGGAATTCTAGCTTATACTGAATCTTCAAAAAGAATAGTACATTTTCAGAGAAGTGACAAGATAAAAGAAAAGGACTTTGAGTCTCTTGGGGCAGCAACTTGTGGCAAGGCAAATAAATGGCAGATAAAGCCTAGTTAGTAAAGTAGCATATTAACGTTGATAGATTCCTCTGGTACCAATTCCAGGCCAATAAGGATCTAATGTTGTCTTCAGTGTCTGACCTTTGTTTCCCCTGGTAGAGAGGAGGTCAGGATACATCCTGTCTGTAAATCTAGGTCCTGTTTCTAGGTAAATAGGAGGATAGAGAGCTCTCCTGCATCTACTTCTTTTTAAGTATCTTCAGCTCAATACTTCTTTATATTTTTGGAGTGGTATATAATGGGGTTGGGATTTAGCTCAGTTGGTAAAGCACCACTCTGCAGTCTCTGAGGTTCTAGTTTCAATTCCCCGCACCACAAAAATGGGAGAAGGCTGTGGCAATCCACTCCCGAGGCAATCTTGAAACAATCAGCCATTGAAAACCCTATGAGGGTCACTATGAGTCAGATATGACTCAATAGCACCTAATAACAACAACAACATATTTTGGTCCCCCACAATAATATCTCTGTTCAACCCCAGAGACCTGTCCTGGATCATTTTACTATGATTAGGGGAGTTGTTGTTGTTGTTAGGTGCCATCGAGTCAGGTCTGACTCATAGAGAATGGCTGATTGTTCCAGGATTGTTTTGGGGAATGAATTGCCCCATCCTTCTCCCATTTTTGCAGTGCTGGGGATCGAACCTGGGTCCTCAGTGCAGAGCAGGGGCTCTACCAACTGAACTAAACCCCAGCCCATTACTAGGAGAGAAGCACCTTAAAAGTTTGACTTACTTTCTAAATAAAGTACTTTTGACCCAGTTAATAGTTATTTTAGAATCCACATCTTTGGGGTAAGTACTATTAAAAGAAAATACTTTCTCCCAAGGAAGTTTTTTGATTGCTTTTTGATCAAATATGCCTTGGCTCAAATAGTGTCTTGATAAGACATTTGATTTCAAATGTTAAGGTACACCCTTTCTAACTTTGATCTCCTATTTACTCAAATCTAGGAAGTATTTTGTGGGCTGGCACCAACCTTTAGCATGTTAATATACAAGAGAATACATCTTCAAACACAACAGAATATTCTCCATAGAGCCTCCTGAAGGTCAGATGGGGATGAAATAGGATATGACACAGTCTAATAGTCTCATGAAAAATGTCCCTGTTCTTATTAGGATACAACTTAGGCCATCTCCAGGGACTATTGCAGTGAAAACCCTGGGAGGAAGAAAAATGCTAATTTCTTATCCCAATTACCAGTATGCTCTTTAATTTAAATAAAATGCCCCCAGTGTGTTGGATTCTTTATGACATCCATCAAAAGGCATGCCCCAGCCCTCAGGAGACTTCCATCAAAAAAGATATGACACATGCTGGGGCTATAGAGGACCAGACAAATAATATAAAAGAAAAGGAGAAGGGCACTTGAACTTTTTGACCTACAGCACAGACCAAAGAGACTGAACCCTGATTAACCTTTCTTCTCCTTTATGGAATCTCTTCTGGTGGGTAGAGAAATAGAGTGGGTGGAATAGGAGTAATGCTCTTGTTCATTTAGAGTGCATAATCTCAGCCTGAAATCAAACTTTCACTTTTCAGTACCTATGTGATAAGTAAAAGCCATATAGGCTCAAGATTTTGTTACAGCCAACTTTCTTACTTACAAAACTATATCAGAAATTTGTAACAAAAGTCAACTCCTTTTGAATAATTGCCCTTGCTCATTCTCTGCTATAGGGGGATAATGAATAGGGAGAAAATAATGTGTGCTAACTCCAGATAATACTGTTTTGATCAGAGTCTGCTAGAATTGTTTCACCTGTGTTTCACCTGCTGTGACTTTTTTGTGGTAGTGACCTCAGCTTTTGCCAAGACAGTAGCAGTGGGGTTCAAGACACCCCTCAAAATATGGCACCTTGGCATATGGGATAGTTTAAGCTGGAGGAATTTGAGAAATGGCAGGTGCAGGAAAAACTCCTAATCTTTCCCCTGAAAGAGATTATAAGAACCTCATGTGGGTGCCTTCCCTATACCTGTCAGAAAGAATCCTTATCTGCAAAGATGGAGGGATGCCAAGAGGAATCTGAAAGGACTTACCTCACACACATCCCTGGCTTACTACTCTTTGCTCATACTTTTTTGTCCTATCCCTTTTTTTATGACTTCCACTTTTCAAACCCAGTATAAACGTACTCAGATTTTACGATTTCTTCACTTTCCTAGGAAAGCTTATGTGTCATGTAACATTTATGTTAAATAAATCTTTATTCATTTCTCTGCTATTTGTTTTTGTTACAGGGGTCCCAGCTGAGAATCTGGAAAGGTAGAAGGAAAGATATATATTTTTCTTCTCTACAGTTTCTGGTGATCATGAAGAAACAATAAAAGGCTGGGACATTCCATTCATCCCTGAAACTGCAGTCAAGGTGTGGAGTAACTGACAAGAAGCCAGCAGATGGTAAGAATTCTTACCAGGTCTATTTCCTGGAACTCTATAATGTCAGGTTGAGAAAGGAAAATAAAAATTTCTCACTGTCCTTTCCTTTATAAGAATTAGTTGCATAGATTGTGATTATTATAAAATTGGTTTTTGTTACTCATTGGTTATTGAAGAAAAATATTTGTTTCTCCTTTATATCAGTTTACCAGCCACGCAAAGTATGTGCATCAATTAAGATATCCTACTTTATTAAGGCTACAAGTAACAGAAAACCCATGTTAAAGGAAGTAATTTTAATTGGGTAAAATTATGACTTTCATATAAATATAGAATGAACACATGCCAAAAAATTACTTAGCTCATTAATTAAAGAGGGAATCAGTAAGATATTACAATCAATTCAAAGGACAATTCAAAGCACAGAGACATATATACTTAGGAATACTAAAATGAATTTGCTTAGAAGAGCAAAACTGTGGGAGATCAGTAGCAACAGAATTCATTAGCATGATTATGGACAAGAATCATTTGCATTGCTGGTAGTTACATATAATTTAGAGTGGTAAAACAGCTTGATAATACAAAAAGGTGCAGAGACCCCACAGAATCAGGTAAACTGGAAAAGTGTACTAGACAATATTTACTTTTCCATTGAAGACAATTGGTATTCAAGTCTTCAAAACCTTTTTCTCTTTACCCTACACAGTAGCTAAAACCAATTATTTTTCTCATGTATTGAGAATTCTACAGAGAGGTAGAATGATATTGAGACTTATATTAAGACACACACACACACTATATCTATATCTACATCTACATAATATATAGATAAATATATAAAATATGTTTTACATATAACATGTTCTACACACACATATATACATCTTTACCCTAGTATCCTTGCACATAATTCCTAGAACACTTGCAATTTGCAAAGTGTTATCTGTTTTTTTGTATTTTTTATAGTAGACAGTATAGGTAATGCTTATTAAAAATAGTAACATTTAAGGAATAATTATAGAGAAAACTGAGGTACCTGGAGAAGCTTAGATAACTTGGAAAGGAATTTGGGAAAACCTTGGTTCCTTGGGTATATCGACATAAGGATATTTTTATTCCCAGGGAAAGGTAAAGAAACCAGAGAGAACAAAAGAGTTAAGCAAGCTTCTAGAAGAAAAAATATATCTTGGATAGACAGAGAAGATGGCAGGCCTGAGAGAAGGAAGAGGCATGCATATGGTTGCTGGAGAAAGAGGAGTGGAGTGGAGGGGAAAGAGGAGAGAGAAAGGAAGAGAGGAAGAAGACAGAGTGGTTGCATGTTCCTTCAAGTTTTAGTCAAACTAGAGTAGATCCAGTATGATGTCAACCCTGAGTGCCTAGCTCTAGGCATCTAATGTGAAGTGAGCCCTAGGGTCTTTGTTTTGTAAAATGGCTAAATGGCTTGGATTAGTGCATGTGTCCTATTAGAAAATGTCCTTCCAGTGTCCTCAGAGACTCAACATGGCTTTATTCATCATGGCCAAATGGCAGGAGCCATTTTCAATCCCCTTTTCCTCCATATTGCCTGCTAATGGCTATCTTACTCCCCAATATTCCCCCCTCAAGAGTTGAGTAAGTGTCACATTTCATCTGGTTACTTTAAGCTGAGAAGGAGTGTAGAGGAGTTTAGAGTCCCCACTCCTTCTAACTTAAAGACTCAGGAGGATAGTGAGGGGGATGCAGATATATTAGACTGGATTGTTGTAGTAGTAGTGTTTGAGGATGAACTGATTTTAAAGGAGAGGAGACAAAGTTAAAGTGACGGTTTCATAGGCAAGGCCCAAATGTCAACATTGTGATGACTGTGCTTGTTATTTCTATAGCCCATTTCCTCGAGGAAAATTCAGAAAGCGATTTTTTAGAGTGTAGTGTTTGACATAGCCTGGACTTGATTTTGTATGTCATGCACAGCAGCACAGACTTTAGCAGCATTGTCAGAGATATATGCATACAGAATCTAACTTTGATAATGGCACAAGTGCTCCCTCTGAGCAGCTGTGAGGATTTGTAAAGCCACATTATTGTGCAGGACAGCTGTGTTCATTGTCTTGACCTCTGAATTTAAGGGTGAGATCTCTTCGGCTATAAAACATTCTGATGGTTATATATCGAGAAGGTGGCAAAGGACAATCCTCATGATCACTTAGCAATGCCTAAAAGAACAAAACAAAACAACAACAAAACCCCTCAAAACACAAAAAATAAAACACAGCAAAGCAAAACAAAAACATGAAGCAATTTGGAACACAAAGCAAGATTGTGACTATTGATAGGTTGACAAATGAGATTTATCTTGATAGCTAAGAATTAATATGTCCTTTTCTGTTGTTTAGAAAGAATGTAGGCCCCTTGTCAGTTCACAGGTATTGGCAATTTTGACATCAGGATGTTCTTGAGGCTGTGGACACTCAGAAACAACAGGTTTTATTAAGAATATCCCTGTAGCTTTACTGTAATGGGTGTGCTCAAGAAGATCTGATAGGGACTCTTCCATCTGGAAGAAGCTGATCCATTGAGTACCCTTGTTTGTAGGTCTGTAATAATAATCTGTTGGCTATATGTGTGGCTCACACACTTCCTTATCGGGAAGTAGAAGAACTCTATTACCAAGTTTAACAAAACTTGGTGTTTGGCATTTAGATCTGTCATTCTATATCCCTGTGTAATTAAGGGTATTGTTCATTCTGATCCCTCATAATGCATTATTGTTACCTGTGTGGGTGGCTAGAAGGCTTTTTAACAGAAAATCTTTTGGTTTGAGGCATTTTCATTAACATTGGTCATTACATAAATTTACTTAGGAGTCCTGGGTAATTGATCAAGGCAGAGAATGAAGCCCTCAGTATGAGAGAGGAAATTAATATCTGTACCTGCCACATAAGAAGTCACCCAGGGACACCTTGATAGCTTTCTGTAGTCACTTGAGGTGGGCCTTGCCAGGAAACTATGGGCTTTTAGTCCTTAAGGGCAGCCATTATGGGAGCTAAATGAAGGCCTGTCCTCTCTTCAGAGGTCAAGATTTCATTGCTTACAGGGGAATCCTCTTTGCAGAGGTTATAAAAGTCCTGATAGCTTAGGACTCCATTGCAGGACATCCTTTATAGTGCCCTGTTTTTTTCCACAGTGCTGGATGGTTTTGGCCTCTGTAGAGTCTTCTTTCTCTTCCTGGGGTATGTCCAAGGGGACAGGTTTTGATATTCCTGGGAAAATATAGTCTATCCCAGGATCAAAATCTATCAGTTGAGCCAATATTTCTGCCCATAATCGCTTTCCCTCAGCCTTCTATTTTATCCATGTTGTTAAAAATTCCCAAAGAAAAACTTAAAAGTTTGAACACTTATCTATAAGCCAATGTGAACATAAGCATATGTACCACACAAATATAAAACATAAGCACACATGCAGACAATACAAACATGTTTCTTGGGTTTACTTTTATATCTATAAAGAAGAACAAAAGAGAGAAACCTGGGATACTTAGCTTTGAGGTCTCCTTTAGAGACCTGGACATAGGTGTGCTGGGTTTGTTTATCCAGCAAAGAGCAAGAGGTTTTCTTGATTTATCAGGAGAAGGTTTTAAAGGAAAAGCATCTCCCCGTTAAGAGATTTTTGCCTTACTAGCCAGAGTTTTTATATCTGGGACAAGCCTGTACTGTTTATATAGATTTGGTTTGTCCCTTAGGGAAATGAAAGCATGTACATAGGAAGTGGTCAAAAGTGCCCTGACTTTCTGCAAAAAGGAGCTTGTTGCAAGATGGTACTATAGTTAATACTTCCACATCTTATTGTTGTTGTTAGGTGCCATTGAGTTGGTGTCTGACTCATAGCAACCCTATGTACAAATACTATTGTTAGTACTTCTCTGCTATTCATAGGGTTTTCAATGGCTAATTGTTTTTGGGGGGAGTGGGTTGCTGGGTCCTTCTCCCAATCCACATCTTAGCTGAGTCTTTTATTCCTTTAGTCTGTATTTGGGTCACATAGTGGTGGAAATGAATGTCTTTATCTAAGAGATGAGTCATTAAGAACCATGAGAGTTACTCATTTGGAAGAGAGAATATATAGATATAATGAAGAAAGTTTCCTTTGATTATTAAAGATGTCCCTCTTATCATTCAGGAACCAAGAAATCACCTTGCCTGATTCTGAAGAACCCACTCAACAGTGAGGTGGAACATACCCACGAAGTTGGCATGAACTAGGTATGACCATTTAGTAAAAGCTAAGCATATCCACCTAGCAAAAGCTAAGCATTTGTTACCCACTTGGCAGAAATCAAGCATCTTTAGCTTGAGAGAAATAAGTTTCATCACTTATGTATTACCCACTTAGTTGGCAAGAACTAAATGTCCATTATACACTTGGCAAAACCCAAGCATTTGTTACCCACTTGGCAGAAGATAAATGTTTTTAATTCAAAAGAACAAAGGTCCATTACTTATATATCCTCTTTTGTCCATGGTTAGTGATATACAATAGTCTCTCTTTGGATATGACATGTCTCCTTTTCAATAAGAAGTTGTAGCTTTTAGTTATAATACACTAACATAAGTGTCTCAAAACAGGGGAGCTACCAACAGTAATTAAATCCCATGGCAATAGAGAAACCCTGGTACAAGTAAAACAAGTATTTTAGAAGTAAATGGTCTCATTGGGTAAGAATAGGAATAACTCAAATGAGAAAGAGATGCTGCAATCTCAAAGGCTAATGGGTGACCTGAAGGGAAAGCTCTGAGATTAATAGGTAACAAACAGCAAAACACTCAAATGCAAACTTGATCTAAATAGAAAAAAAAAAAAACTAATCAGATTGACTAACAGGAATATATTATTCCAAAATAAGTTCTTTTTGTATTTGAAAGAGATGATTGGTGGCTGAAGCTCATGGATAGCCTTAAGATGGTGCTGCTTGCCTTGGGAACTAAACATGTAATTAGAGTTTCAGAACACCATGTAAGACCTCCCACCTCCAACCTCTGACTTCTGGGGAGGGGAGTAAGATTGATGGTTGAGTTGGTCACCAATAGCCAATAATTTAATCATATCTACATAATAAAGCCTCCATAAAACTCCAGAAGAACATGTTTAGGGAGCTTCTAAATAGCTGAATACATGCAGGTATCTAGACGGTGATGTGCCTGGGAAGAGCATGGAAGCTCTGCCCCACTTCCTGCATGTCTTGTCCTATACATCTCTCCACTAGGCTATTCATCTGTATCCTTTGAGACATCTTTTATAACAAATGCATAAATATAATTAAAATGTTTCCCTGAGTATTTTGATCTGCTCTAGCAAATTAGAGTCCAAGATGAGCAGGGAGAAGGGGATCAGGGGAACCTGGATTTACAGCCAGTCAGGCAGAACTACAAGTAACAAATGGGACTTGTAGTTGGCACCTGAAGTAGGGGTCAGTTTTGTGGGATTGAGCCCTTATCCTGTGGTATTTGATGCTATCTCCAGATAGTGTCAGAATTGGATTGAGTCAAGTCCATCTGCTCACCACTTGAAAGCCAATACATGAGGCCAGCATTGGTGGGAAGGAAATCAGGTTTACTCAAAGGTTTATATCTTAAGAAGCTCAGGTATTGTTCATTCCTTCCTTCCTTGCCAAACCCCCACAAACCAAAACCCAATCCCAAACCCAAACCAACCAACCAAATAATAACAGAAAAAGACAACCATGTGGGGGAAGTCAGGTACATGGAAGGGCTTTTACAGGGAGGGAAAGGAGGTGCATTGGGATAATGGAAAGTCAGACTGTATGCTAAGCAGGGTCTTCATCATCCAAGGCATGTCTTTTTTCTTTGATCAGAACATTGCAATTTACCTTCACCTCTTGGGGCAAGTTTCTATAATTCTTTAAACAAACACATTGCTTTTCCACAAGATAAGCATCATCTTATATATTCTGATATAATCTGAAAGTCACTAGATGTTCTGGGTTCTGTAAACCTACAAGATGATTATTTAGTTATTCATATCCTAGTCATTTAGCCCTGGCTTTTCTTTAAAACTTAGAATGCTGAAAAAAGAGGAAGGAAGTAACTCTGAAAAGGACAACTTAATCATTAGAGGACACCCAGCTTGTGTTTGCCAGAGAATCTGGTGTCAGAAATGCTATTTTGAGTGACTGTGTAGGACAGTAGAGTAAGAAAAGCACTTTGACTTTTCCCACATCTCCAATGTAGTCTAAGGCTGATATAGTGGCCATAGGTGCATTAGACTCAGTCTTTCTATTTCCCACTTTTCATCCTTAGTTTCATTGTCATGACTAAATGATAGCTGCTCTGCTGGAAGGCAGCTCTTTCTGAATTCCAGTCAGGAAGAAGGAGGAAGTGCCCTCTTTTGAGTCCCTCTTTTGAGATTTTGTCTTTATATTTAAGAAGAGAAAAACCTTCCCAGGGATAATATGGCTACTCTTAGCTGCAAGGAAGACTGGGAAAGTAAATATTCTGGCTGTTTGTATTCTATAGCAAAAGAAAACAGGGGGAAAAAAGACACCCAGTAGTTTTTAGGCAGCCAGTCCTTTATCTACCAAAGTATATCTAATTCCTTATTTTAAGAAGGGGATCCTAGAAAGAGTTTTTTGCCTTGCATCATAGATAGGATTTTGCTTAAGATTTTAAAGACATTTTGATTAGATATTTGCAGCTAATTGTTTATATGATGACCAGGCTACAAAATGCTGATCTTAAATATAAAAACTCAACCTGCTGCAGGGAAAATTATAAATTTGAATTCCACGTTCAGAAAGTTTCTGGGGTCATGCAGAGCTATTTGAGAAGAAAGGTCCAAAAAGTTGGTTTGATGCATAGAAGGATGTTTTTCCTTTGTTTTAAATTTTTTATTTTGGGGGGAGTGAAAATTGTATATGAAAATATGACATCTAGATGCTTTTGTGAATGTAGGTAGAATTTGTAGCAAAGGAATATTTGAAGTGCTGTGTTTGATCCTGGAAGGTTATTCTCTTGTGCTTTTTCTCTTAGATTTTCCATTCTTTTTGATAGAGAAGGAGGCCAAGACATATGAGCTATGTGTTCTTAGGTGGTGCTTAGGAACGCCTGACTGCCCATCCCCACACTTTGGAAACAGAAGGATTCAGTCCCACTCGCATTTGCCAATATAACCTTCTACTTCCAAATTTCTGTTCTACATTCTTTGCCTCCGCTCTTCTGAGTGGCTTGGGTCCTGACAATTGGCTCCTCTTTGAAACTGGCTTCAGTAGGGATAACCTTCTCTTGCAAGACAGTGTCTCAAATGACATTAGGTATTTGTAAAGGGATTATAACTGTAACAAAGGTTCATTTGAAACTTCCTTGCCTATCTCCCTAATCCTTTTTGCTAAAGAGAGCCCTTCTCCAGGTTCTGGTTGACTAACTGAGGATGAACAAATCTCCTGTGTGGGTCCTGCCAGAAAAGAGGAAAGAAGACATTACTTTGATGCAGACCCTGCCCAGTGTGGGGATTTCTTGATCCCTGTCTCATTGTAATCTGTTATGTCCCATGAAAGATGTTCATACTCCTAACCCCTCTGAGGATGGAAGCTTGAGACAAAGTCTTGGCTTTCCTCAGGGCCATCCTTGAATAAATATAATTCCTCTCATTTGTTTCTGTCTCCCAGTTTTTTGGTGGAGTGGCAAGCAGGATAAACCTTAGGTTCTGGTAACCTAACTATAATTTATTCAATGTTATTGTTTATGGATCTAGAAATAATCTCATGTGTTTGGCACCAATCCATCCCTCCTCATGTAGGGACATGCTAAGAATTGTTCAACCATGGAAAGTTAGATGTGCAACTACTTTCTGTCTGGAAGTACATCTTTGTCTGGTGTGGCCTATGATGCTGCTGATGGTCTTTTCTATGGAACAACTATCATCTTTCATAGCTCCTCTGTCTTTGATCTCTTCCTCCCATGTGAGTCACATCAGCTCAGGTCGAGTTTTCAGTTTTCTTATTTCCCGTATTTGTATACAGCAGTTTTCTCTTCTTTTTCTTGTGTGGAAGGAGAATAATCTTTCCATCTACTCTTCTATGTTTTTGGTTGGGTCTCTGTAACAAATGGCAGACTAACAAGGAAAACAATCAGAAGTTTACTAACATAGATTTTACTTGGGGATGGGTCTGGGTGGTGTTGGAAGAGCTAGAAGCAAATTTCAGTCCTTAGTCTCATTTGTAAAAGAATATAATAATGGACCCAAAAGAAACTTAGAAGATAATTTATTTAGAGTTGGAGAAAGCAGGCTTGGGGGAAGTAGGCTGGAGATTTAGGCTGAAGTGAGGAGAAGAGCAATGGAAAGACAGAGAGAGAGAGAGAGTTACACTTTCTGAGATAAAAACTGGGCGGGTCCCAGAATGAAGATTCACAAACAGCTGCAGGTCCAGCAATGAGGGTGCAGGCAGCTCCAAATATCTGTGAACAACTGCAAACATCTCTGGGTACTGCTACATCTGTGGAGAGCAGCAGGCACTGCAAACTGTGGAGACTGAACTGTGGACCTTGATGGGGCTGGTAGGCATCAACAAACTGTGGACACTGTGGGCTCAGGACACTGCTAAAAACTGCAGACATTGCTGAGAACTGCAGACATTGCTTTGGACTTCTGAGAACTGGACATCTACTGAGAATTGTGGACAACTATAAACTGTGGACATTGTGGGTGTCTGAACACTGCATCAAGGCGAGGAGCTTTTGGGGTTTCTAAGTCTCTATCATCAAGGGGACAGATATTCCTCCCCTCTTTTTCATCTTTTCTTCATGTGTATCAGATTTCTCTTACCCCTCAGCTTAGCTAGACTTCCTAGGCTGTAAAGCCAATTTACCTCCCTATCACTATAGGAGTCTTGCCTCAAATGAGAAGCCACCCCTTTTCCTAGCCCAGACTTGGAGGCACCTGTTGCCTTCATGTGTATAGGAAATTACTGGTTATATATCAGGCCACTTGTGAAGGTGCTACTAGGTACAGATTAGGCCATTTATAGGAGGGCATTTTCACCATCATTGAGAGCTGCAGCCTAGCTCCTACCACCTTAACATGAAGAGTTCTACTTTCTTGTGACCTGTACTCAGGTGAAAGCCATGTCCTTGGCTTAATTGCTGTAAGGAATTTTAGGACAAGTCAGTAAGACAGTGAAGCAGTTTGAAGTTTATCAGATAAACAAATGGGGTAGTAGGTGCACAGATGCATATAGAGGAAGAGAGAGGGAGAAAGAGACCTAAAAAAGAATAAGAGTACATGTCCAAGACATAGACGTGGGCTTCTTAAGAGAGAGCACATGAGCACATGTTCCCTCTAGTTTTATTTAACCAAAGGCAGTCCCCATGTGATTTCATTATTGGATGCCCACCTCTGGGTGCCCAGTATAACATGGGTCTTACAAGTTCCACCTGGAAAGCACTTGGGGTTACATTATTCATAAGACACAACCAATAATTTAAATCAAAGTTTAAACAGAAATTATGAGCTGCCTTACCCACTCCCTCCATCACAGGGAACTTTCCCCTGTGCAAATGAGACTAAGAAGCAGCTTTACAAGAAACACTGTTTTAGAGGGGTACCACAGAGACAAAAGCACAGGTCAAAATAGCTAATAGGTTAAAAGAAAAAGTTCCATTGTTTAGTACTTAAAAATAGAAGCATTTTGGTATACCTTCTATTGGAGAAACTTCTGTGTTGTAAATGGGATTATAAGGTGGTCTAGAAAGTGAATTGAATAGACTTATGGATAAAGAAAAGAGTCACAAGGGAGCTTCTTGGGTATGTTCTGACTGAAAACATGGCCTATAATATGAAGGTCTTGTGAGGGTCTTACACCAAAATAATAAGTAACCTAATAAATAAATGGCCTATAATATGAGGGTCTTTGTGAGGGTCTTACACCAAAATAATAAGTAACCTAATAAATAAGTGGGCAATGGAACTGAACAGATAATTCTCAAAAGAAGAAATACAAATGGCCAATGTTGTTGTTAGATGCCATCCAATCAGTATTTGACTCATAGTGACCCTGCACAGAACAGGCGAAACACTATTGTCAGTGCTTCTCTGCTGTTCATAGGGTTTTCAATGGCAGATTGATTTTTGGGAGTGGGTTGCTGGGTCCATCTCCAAAAATGGCCAATAAACACATTAAAAAATGCTCAATATCTCTAGCCATTAGGAAAATGCAAATCAAAACAAAATTGAGATTCCATCTTAGTCTAGTAAGAATGGCTAAGATTAACAAAAAATAACAAATGCTGGTGAGGATGTGGCAGAAAAAGGAGCACTTTCACACTGCTGGTGGGACTTTGGAAATCAATATGGAGAAAACCTTAGAAAACTAAAAATAAAATTGGCATAGGACCCAATTATACCACTCTTGGGAATATACCCAAAGGATTATAAGTCATTATACCACAGGGACACCTGCACTTCCACATTTAATTTAGCACTCTTCACAATCACAAGGGTATGGAATCAACCAAGATGTCCATCAACAGAGGAATGGATTGAAAAATTGTGCTATATAGCCACAATGGAACATTAATCAGCAATAAACAAGAATGACATTATGTAATTTTCAGCAAAATGGATGAAACTGGAGAACATCATCTTAAGCAAATTAACTCACACTCAAATAGAGAAATACCATATGTTCTCATATGTGGGAGATAAATCTAACTTAAAGAAAAATAATTATACACCTATATATAAATGAACAGTCATACCTATCTAAGAAGGGAAAATACTAGCAGAAGTTGGGAGGAGGAGGAGG
The DNA here is from genome assembly GCA_007922755.1 of Pedetes capensis. Lineage (NCBI taxonomy): Eukaryota > Metazoa > Chordata > Mammalia > Rodentia > Pedetidae > Pedetes > Pedetes capensis. The sequence goes on along the minus strand of VMDO01003329.1, from coordinate 31,252 downwards.
AAAGAAGAAATATTGTAAAGGGGTAAAGAGGGAGAAGAAAAACTCAAAATACAAGATGCAACTATATGAATACATAAGAAAGAAAGGAAAAATCAATGAGAATATAACCCATGATTGTCTATGATTTTCATTGCATATTAATTAAAATTCCTACTTTTTTCTTCTCTTTGGTTCATACTGTTCTGTAAAATATGTAAGATGATGAATGTATAAGCAAAAGTGATTTAATAGTTGCATAATCAATATAGCAAATGTCTTATAATTGTACCCTACTAACATTTATAAATTTTAAAAAAGAATTACACAGAATTACAGAGGAGAAAGTAAGGTTAAGGTCAAAGGTTATATACATTTTAACGTCAAGTATGGTTATTTTAATATTTTCATTTAAAATATTTTTCAAAATAATATTTATGCAGGAAGTTTTCAGCTTTCTTAGTAGTTGTGGTAGAGTCCTTGATTTTTGGCTGGTAAGATTTAAACCAGATCCTGTGGTGAGGGCTCTTTCCTTCCCATGTTCCCCAAATTTTCCTTGTCTTTCTATCCTGCCTCAGTATTATCTATTTGTAATCTACCTATTTGAAAAGGTTTTTATCTTTCAGGGAAGTAGTGATGACCAGATCAAGTCATTTGTTTCAGAGGAAGCTCATGTTGATATTCATGTCTCAAAAGGCACCTGCCTGTGAAGCAGATGGCTGCAGAGGCCCCTTTATTCCCTTTCTTCCAGCCTAGTGTCCCCTCCGGTATAGGTCAGAGACAAGAAATTCAAAGGGCTGGTCAAAACTTGGGTTTAAATTTCAACAAAGGAAAAGTAGCTTTTGGGTATCTGAGTAGGGCAGACAAGTTGTGAGAAGGTAACCAGAAGAGTATAGTAAACAAGGGTAAGTTTTGTTATGTAAATTAAGATGCCTTTTCATATTAATAAGTGTTCTGGTACTGAAAGATGTACACCCTCCCAGCCTGGGCAATCTATAAAGAAATAGAAATTCCCTTTATAAATGTAAATTTCCCTTAAGAAAAGAAAACTTATACTCTGCTACCAGAGCTTTTCTTGTGTCTGGTGTTTCTCAAAATATTCAGCTCAAAATATCCTTATGCCCAATATCTGTACTATGGTCTCCTACATTCCTGTGCCTTTTCTTCCTTCAATGTTGATTTCTCTGTTTTTTTTTTTTAAGCCCTTTTCCCTTTTTTGGCTTGCCTCTTCACACTCTCACAGTGAGAAGGTCTCTATATTCTCCCAGAATGAAATCAGGAGACATGCTGGGTGCTGTGGTGCATGCCTATAATCCCAGCTACTTGGAAGACTAAGGCTGGAGGATCACAAATTCCAGGTCAGAGGCAGCCTGTGCAACATAGTGAGACCCTGTCTCAAAATAAAAAATTAAAAATAAAATGACTGATAGTACATCTGGGTTCAGTCCCAAAGCAATAATGATAATGATAATGATAATTAATAATAATAATAATAATAATAATAATAATAATAATAATAATAAAGAAAAGGAAAGGAAAGAAATCAGGAGACAGCCTATGCAGGAAATGGGACTCCTCATTTCTGGGAGTTCCTGTTTTTTAGGAGCAAAAGTAAGTAGCTTCCTCTACTTCAAAATATCTACAGTTACAGCTAGTGACAGAAACTTGCAGAGATTGAACTGCTTCAGTTCAAATGCTGTCTGTTGATTAGTATCCTGAAGAGACCAGGGAAAATACACCTCATAGCTTTTAACTCTCCATGTGGGAGCCATAATCCAGTTGTCCATATGCATTTTGACAAATAATGTGGAACTATGGACCCCTTTTTGTTTACCTGTCTGGAAAATGTTAGTGCCAGTGTAAAAAGGATAAAGAGGATGAGCTGATTGGAGAAGTCACTGGTTTCCTCCACCAGCACAGCTATTGTGAACGTAGTTATGATAAAGGTTGTTCCAAGAGACCCACGAGCAAAAAGGGAGTAAATGAGTATCCATTCAGTGGGAACAGGAAATCTTGATCATTATATATCTGAAAGTGGATAGGGGAAAGAGATCGGAACCCAAAATGAGATTTAATTCTAGTCTCAGCTTTCTCTCTGATTGCATATTGGATCTTACTTTCTATTACCTCTCTAGGCTTTGTGTTTTAAATTATTCAATTTGCAATCTCCAAGATTGTTTCCAGCTCCAAATACATGATTCTATAATATTGTAGAGGTTTTTGTTCTCAGTGAATTATACCAACAAAACTCTACTGAAAAGCAAGGAAGTTCTTTGAAGACTGGTTCTTATAATGTGTATTTAGCTGGACAGGCACTGAAAATGCAGTGCAGGCATTGTATTAAGGAGTAGAAGTGCCTTGGAGCTAGCCTCCAAAAAAAAAAAAAAAGAATTTTTATTATTAAGGCAGGCTGGAATATCCCTTACTATTTCTCACAAGTCCTTGGAGTGATGGATTCAAAGAGCTTAAACAACTTCAGAAAAGAAACTTCAAAGGATGCAAGACAGCATGGGGGCTTCATCTCCCATCTTTTATCCAACTCCACCCCCAAATTAAACAGCAAAAACTTGACTCTCAGTAGACAGATGGCTGAAACAAAGATCTTAGATCATTAAGAGAAAACACTACCACATTATAGGCCACTTCAGGGAAAGGTCAATGAACAAAAGGGCTGTGAACTGACAGAGAGATAGAGATAGAGAAAGAGATTGAGTGCATACCTGCATTATGAGCATGGACTTGGAACAGAGAATGGATAAAAATATGGCTTTAAACTGCAAGGTAAGTGAAGAGTTAGTCCTCTTTTACCCAAATAGTGCTGCAGTTCCTGACACAACTAGCAATAATAATATAATTATTAATTAAGGTTTACTGAGTGCTGCTGGCTGGATATAGTGTTTAGTGCTTTCCTCATTTGCCTTCCACAACTACCCTATGAGTAAGTATTATGATAAATGAAGAAATCAAAGCTCAGAGAAGTTATTTACACAAATTCTTGAGGTGAATAAGTCAGAGACTCAGGATTTGCATTCATATCTGTAGATGGAACCTGTAGCAATGGAATAGCTAAAGTGTTGTTTGCACTAATTAGGAACTTTATTTTTTTGTGTCTTATCCATCTCTGCATGTTGTACCCTCAACTACTTACTCTGGTATCTCTAGTCTTATCAGGAGGCTAGAGCCTCACTTAACACAGCTGGTATCAGAGACCAGAACATAACACCATAAAATATGCCACTTTGGCATAAAGATTATTTTGAGCTAAAGACAATTGAGAAGAAATAAATACGAGAAAAACCCTCTGCTCTCTCTCATTTGCACACATGAGGACACAAATTTATAAAGTCAAAGGTATTCCTTCTTTACTCTCTACCAGGAACAAAAGTTGACCACTGAGGAAAATTTTGACCCTAATCAGCCTGAAATGGCACCAGAGAAATCTACATAATGAACCCTCACTTATTTGTCTTCATAGTTTACTGTCGAAGTCCTTTTCTTTTGTATCATCATTTCTCTAAAATATTTCCTTTTTTTTAAAATTCTATATAAGCTGCATTTCTGAGTTACCTCTTTGAGAAACACCCATGCCCTGGGCATCTTCCAAATCTACATGTTAATAAATTTTTGTTTGTTTAACTCTTGTAAATCTGTCTTTTGTTATAGAGGTCCATGTGAGTTAACAACTGTGAAGGGTAGAAAGAAAATGACTTTTCCCCCCTATTCTCTATAAATTCTAGAGCAACACTTTCCAAATATTTCTTCTAGATCTCTGGATGTCATGGTTTGGATCTGAAATGTCCCCCAAAGACTTGTGTTGAAGACTTGGCCCTCAAAGTAGCAATGCTGAAAGGTGTAGCTTTTGAGATGTGATTGGATCATGAGGGCTCTGATCTCACCAATGGAATAATCCACTGATGGGCTCATAGTTCAATGGACTAATTGATAATGGTGGAAAATGTAGAAGGTGGGGCCTAGGTGAAGGAAGTAGGTCACTAGGGGAATACTTCGGAAAGATATATCTTGTCTTTGTCCCCTTTCTCTGTCTTTACCTCCTGGCTATAATGAGGTGTGCAGCTTCTTCTGCTACACACTCCCGCCACCATGATATTCTGTATGTCTCAATTCCAAAACAATTGAACTGGCCATCACAACTGAAACCTCTGAAACCATGAGCCAAAATAAACCTTTTGTCCTTTAAGTTGTTTCTGTCAGGTATTTTGTCACATCCATGGAGAGTGAAGACATTGGGGTTGCATAAAAATGTACTAGGATCCTGTAAGGGTAACTTTTCAATTAGAGTTAGCCTTTATGTGCTTTTGTGAAGACACTATTTTCCTTCTACCTCCATTTTAAGTTTGTGAATAGATTTTGTTCCATCAAATTAAAATCTGTTTTATTTCCTTTTCCAATTTAATCCTCATCTTTATTTCTAATTCAATTAGAATCTGTTCCAGAAAGCTAAATCTGCAAGTGTTTCTGGCCAAACCAGAAAATTCATATTTGTTTAATTGTAACCCAAATAGGAACCAACAAGAGGATGAGATTTTTACTGCAAGTCTTATCCAACCTACATCTCTAATCCCAATGCCCTATTTTTCCATTTAACACTCTGTGTTTATACAAAGATCCCTCAGTAGAGGCTGGAGAGGATAGGAGAAAGAATCTAGTGTCTCAGTGTGATTTGGGTATCCCTGAGTCTTTTGTTATGGCGCCATAAAATTTTGTTCTTAATGTTGTAGAAGTGGAGGGTTTCCTATCATTTTCTCCACTTGGAATTGAAAATGTATAGCAACAGCCAGGTGTGGTGGCGAATACCTGTAATCCCAGTGACTAGGGAGGCAGAGGGTCACAACTTGGAGACCAGAGGCAGTCTGTGTAATTTAGTGAGACCCTGTCTCAAAAAGTAAAAAAAAAAAAAAAAAAAAAAAAAAAAAAAAAAAAAAAAAAAAAAAAAAAAAAAAAAAAAAAAAAAAAAAAAAAAAAAAAAAAAAGAAAGAAAGAAAGAAAGAAAAGAAAATTTATAGCAACCAAAGAAGACAAAGCATGCTTTTCTCACATTTATTCTTAGAGTTATGTTTTGAATTTGAATGTGCAAATAGATATCAAAGTAAGGAGTTTCAAACTTTAAAGTCCACAAGGAACAATTAGGTGACATAATCGAGTTGAAGTGCCCTGAGGCTGGGAGACAATAGGAATGGGTAAGAACTGTGGAAAGCACATACCCCCTTCTTAGGGTCCGCCCCTACTCCCAACTACCTTATTGTTGCCTCTTTATGTTGGAGGTCCAACATAAGTATATAAGTATAATTTTCAATTTTATAAGAGGATTCAGAAATCTAGAAATTTACATGAAACCTCTCAATTTTTTAATACCAGCAACTAATTACAAAAAGTATAAAACACTGTAATATTAAAAAAAAAAACCCACAAAATTGGCACTGGAGGCTGCCATTTTGTAATCTCTACTCTAGAATTTGTTGCTGGGATTTAGCTCAGTTGGTAGAGCGCCCCTCTGCTGTCTCTGAGGTCCTGAGTTTGATTCCCAGCACCGCAAAAATGGGAGAAGGATGTGGCAATCCACTCCCAAAGCAATCCCGAAACAATCAGCCATTGAAAACCCTACAAGGGTTGCTATGAGTTGGATATGATTGATGACACCTAACAACACAACTCTAGAACTTGCTTGAGTGAAGGTAGAACCAAGTCTTGGGTAAAAACAGGAGGAAAGTGTTAGATTTTTTGAATCTTTAGAGGACATTTGTTGATGTTCCTTCACAACCACCTATGTGATGATGGAACTAAAATCTTGAAGGGATCTTGAGCAGATTTTTTGCAACCACAAAGAAGTGTTATGACAGTTAAATGAAGAGACAACTTATATCCAGTCTTGGCTAATCACTACTGGCACAATTTTTCCTTAAGATGTCTTTGAAAGGAAAGAATGGGTTGGATTACTGGAGACTACCCTGCCTGGTGCTCAGGTTTCTGAGAGGAAACTAACCAGAGAAAGAGAAACAACCTAACTAACATAATGATAAGGTGTTTAAATTGAGGCATAAAGAATAGAAAAGATTTGGGAAAAAAAAAAAAAAAAAGCAACCCCCCCCCCAAAACCAAAAAACCTTGCTTGGGTAGGAAAAAGCCAGTAATCTTGGGGGGAAATAATGCAAATAAAGTCATAGAGGTGGCATATGCATACCATGTTCAAACAGCCCCTAGTTACTAGATTTGACTGTTTCTTTTCTTCAATTTATTTAGCAAACAGTGGTATTGTTTCTAAGAGCTTTAATTCTCATATCATTAATATGAAGCAGTTATAAACTGATACTAATTATGCTCATTTTATAGCTGAGAACATTGATTATATTATAATCTAAACATTTGTTAGGTTCTCACAATGGTGGGACAGACACAATGACACTTGGGTAGTTGAAAGACAGAACACTTTACTAGATACAGCTCTCATAGAGCAAAGGCTATCTTGCAGAGTGATGCAGGAGTGATGATACTCCACCAAGGAAAAGGGTAACAGCAAGCTAGAACTATAGGAGGTGGCTTATGGATGGAAGGTAGGGTAGAATTGGCTAGGTTTTGCAGGCTTCTTGTGGGTTGGATATTTTTAATGATGCTGCAAGCACAAGGAAGAAGAGGCCACATTCTTAAAGGTTGGCATCTGGCAATTGGTATATATGTTGTAATCCATAAGGGAAATAGTTGGCATGTGTGTTTAGAAAACTTCCTGCAAAGGGGAATTGAACAGTTTTTAGCCATAATCCTCAAAGTGGGTCAAGAAAGTATTTATGAAATATTGCCTTGAGACATAGAAAGATACTGAAGATCACCCAGTAGTGTCAGAAGTAGATTCAGCATCAAGTAGTCTAGATAAAGAGTTTATGGGAGAAAAGGCTAGAAAACAAAGTACAAAGTCAGAATAAGGAGGCACCTGAGTGCCAAACAAAGGTACTTGGGCTTTCTTTGGTCAAATGAAACATCAGTGATAGAGAAATACAGCTGTAGGACAAGGACAAACTTGTAGGAGAAGGCTGCATAGTGAGAGGAAGGGGCCTTGGTTACAAAGAAGCTGCCATACTGCCAAATTGTTATATTTTATGTCCAAATATCTCTTTAATTATCTCCACTCCCCTTTTGGGTGGCCCATTCCTCTACTAAAACATATACTGTCTGTACTGGTCTTTTGGGAAAAGACTATAGCAATGTGGATACAATTTTTATAGACAAAAGGAAAAAGAGCTTTACAAATATGTCTGTATCTTATATTTAAAATTCCCATTTAGAGCATACTGAATACACATTTCCCAGCAAAGACCAATCCTTTGGAAGGTTAGATTCTCTTTCTATATGCTTTCCTGCTTTGTTTCCCATTGTTTTTGAACTCAAACTGGAATTCATCAAAAGGAAAACTTTCAGTCTGAGCTAAATTCCTGTGTTCATGTTGATTAAATAAAGCATTCAATGTTAAAGAATCATCTATTAGTTTTGTCTTTGTCCTAAAAATGTAGCTAAGAGTTGTGAAGGAGGGAACTGGAACTAGGGTGGGAGATCTGAGAGCGCTTGCTTGGGAAGCGTATTTTGTGCCTCATGTTCTCTCTTTCCTCTGACATGCTAGTCAAGCATTTAGTAGCTGAGCTCTCATTCCATCCCAAAGAGGGATAGATTGCTAGAGACTTGCCTGCTTGGTGCTCATGTTTCTGACAGCAAACTAGCATGAAGGAATTGTTGTTGTTAAGTGCTGTTGAGTTGGGTCTGACTTCACAGTGACCATCATAGGGTTTTCAGTGGCTGATTGTTTTTCAGAATTGCTTGGAGAGAGGATTGCCACATCCTCCTCCTGGTTTTGTGGTGCTGGGGATCGAACCAAAGGCCTCAGAGAAGCTGACTCAAAATTCATAAGAGTTTGTCCTAGTCACTCCCCAGGATATGAATTACACAGAAGCTTATTTCTGAAAATTGCCATTAGAAGAGTGCCAGCTTAGACAAGCACAAAGTCCATGACCTCTCAAAGACACGTTGGGGTTCTTGTTTTCTCTCCACCTCAACTGAACAGGGATGACCCCACTGAATCCCTAGTGGACTGGGCTGATAGACTTTTCCCAGTTCACAACTTCTTTCTTTCTACAATGATATTAACTCCTAAGATTTCCCTAGGACCTTCTAGTTCACCAAGACTTATTTATTTTGTGTTATTTGAAATCCAAACAATTTTCTAGACTGACCCTTGCCCACATGGAGGCTGCTTCCTCCATCCTGGATCTGCCTTTAGACTTCAGTTGGCATACTCATACTTTCTGCTGATGCCCAGAGCAATGTGGTCTCAAGAATTTGTTTGGATTGTTGTGAATTGACTCCAGGTTCCTAGGTCTGTCCTAGTTATAGTTTAACTCATTAGAGGTAAAGCAGCCATGAGTGAAAATAAGTTTGGTTTTGAGAATAAGCACCTACCTATCAGTGTCACCAACAATGAGAGATGCTGTATCTCAATGTTCCTGTCTGCCCTGAGGGGTTCCCTTTTCTTGGGACCTCAGGTAATACCAGGTCCTTGGCTTGGCCACAAAAGTGAATTTTAGGATGAGTCAGTAAGAGAGTGAAGTAGTTTTATTAGGTAAAGGTAAAGGACAGTACATGCTCTAGGGTGAAGTGTGGGCTCACAGAGAGGGAGAGAGAGACACAAGAAAAGAATCATAGATCACATCCAAGACATGGATGTGAGCTTCTCAAGAAAAAGAAAAGCATGTGGGCACATGTTACCCCTACTTTTATTTAATCTAGGGGTAAATAAAACATCACCCAGGTGCCCAGCTCTGGACCCCAGTATAATGTGGGCCTTACAAGTTCCATCTGAAAATCCCCTTGGGGTTACATTACTTAAAAAAAAGAACCAACAATTCAATTCAAGGCTTAAACAAAATGATGGGATGCCTTACCCACTCTTTCCATCACAAAGAATTTACCCCCTATTCAGATGAAACTGGGAGGCAGTTTTCCGAAATACATCATTTTAGGGAAATGCCATTAAGGCGGATACATAGGTCAAAATGGGCTGAGAGAAGAAATCTCACTGGTCAGAGTCTAAGGTAGAAATATTTTGGTATACCTTCTACAGAAACTTCTCTCTAGCAATGTGAGACCATAGGATGGTCCAGGAGGTGCATGGTACAGGCTTACACATAAGAAAGGAATCATTAGAGAGTTGCCTAGGGCATATGCTAACTGCTGACATGGCCTGTGATACTGTTTATGAGGTTCTCAAAGAAGCACAGAATTACAGAAGGGGAAGCAATGTTACACTCAAAGATCACATACATTTTAACTCCAAGTATGGCTATTTTAACATTTTCATTTAAAATATTTCTTAAAATAACGTCTCTATGCAGGCAGTTCTCATGGAAGTCTTCTTAGGAGTTGTGTCAGAGCCCTTGATTTTCAGCTGGTGAGACTTAAACCAGACCCCGGGGTAAAGACTCTTCTTCCTGTATCCCCTAAGTTTTCCATGTCTTTCCATCTTACCTCATGAGGACTACTTGACTTCTGCATTTTATTTTTAATAAAGATATCAAATGATAGGTATTTGTTATAAAGAAAAAAAAGCATGTTTTCTAATGGTGAAGTTTGAGGCTTTATGCCTACTTGCAATGGGGAATTTATGTGTGTGTGTGTACACAGGGAAACACCCTCTACTAGATACCTACTGAAGACTTTCTACAGTCCAGACACCATGTTAAGGCTTCTTTTAAGATGAAGATGAGGATTCTTGGTGTGGAACCTGAAGGAATGTTTAAGGAAGAAGCCAACAGACACAACCAATGGAATTGACAGACCAAGAGTGGATGATGGGGAAGGAGCCAACAAAGAGGAAACAGAAAGATACATGTGTAGATAAATATGTACAAATTAGATCCTACCAAGACCTGGAAAAGCATAATAATATGGTAGAAGGGTTCAGTAAAAAGACTGCAGCTAGAGCCAACCTATGACACTGTGGAAGAGCACAGAACATGTTTGAATGTTTTCTAACATCCTGATAGTTGATTAAATTTGTAATACTTATCTAATATATCTTCTCTCTTCCTCTTACATCATTGCCTCCCTCCTTCTCCTCTTCCTCCTCCTCCTTGTTCATGATGCTGGGGATTGAACTCAGGGCCTCATACATGCTAAACATGTGCTCTACTACTGAATATTGAGCTAAATCCCCAGCTCATAAATTTAATTCTTTTTTTTTTCTTTCTCATTACAAGATGGCTAAACCCAGGGCCTCATGCATACTTTGCAAATGCTCTACCACTGGGCTGCACTCCCAGCTCCTTTTATACTTTTTATCTTGAGACAGAGCCTCACTAAATTACAGGCTGTCTCTGGCCTCAAACTTGCTTTCCTCCTGCCTTTCTCTCCTGAGTGGCTGGGATTACAGATGTGCACCACCACTCCCAGCTAGTTTAATTTTTTATCTTCCTTTAAAGTTAATTTCTGGGCTAAGTTTGGTAAAACATTGGTTATTCACGTAATTATGAATTTGTTTCAAAGTTAGAAAGCAAACATAGTTAATTTTGCTATGTAGTCAAAATTTATATTTTCACACACATTTAAAAGTGTAAAACAGAAGAACACATTGGCATGGGGACCACTATCATGCTTTCTCTGTGGTAGAAAGGATATCCAGATCTCCATATTTAACTAGGGCACTAAACCATGAATCATCCTCTACCCAGTGTAATTGTGGGGCAGGGAGCAGTAAACTGAGGCCTGTGGACCAAGTCTGGACTGCTGTTTGTTTTTGTAAATTTGTTTACTATTGTCCATGGCTACTTTAGCACTACAATACAAAAATAAATAGTTATAAATATCACCTTATGGTCTGCAAAGTCTAACATAATTAAGTTACTATCTGGTCCATTACAAAAAGCTGGAGGACAAGGATTCCTGTATGGCATTTGGGAATGGAAATTTGTACTGTGTTCAAGGCAGGGCAGTGCAGGGCAGTAACAGTCAATGCTGAGATTTATGTCTCAAGAGTTTAGGAAGTCTTTGTAGAGAACTCTTTGTCTCTGAAATGGCAGGCTCTGTTATTGCCTGTCCCTTACTTGGAAGTCCTGATGTATGCAATTATATGCCTATTATCATGTAAATTATCTTTTAAACCCTGACCACTCCTACAAGTCTTCTGGTTTCCCCTCTCCTCTCTGAATGGGAAGCATAAATATTCATTTTGGAGGATCAGTGAAGACAAGTACAGTTGCCCTATACCTGAGTCCCATCTTGTCCTCAGTGACTTGATATAGAGTAAGGACCCCAAAGCTTTGCTGTTTCCTTTGCCTTTGGGTAAATCAAGGCCTGAAATTTTCATTACAGAGGAACACAAAAGTCAAGGACTCAGTGTGAGCTCTGAAAATTCAAAATTTTGCTATTTTGACTCTGAAGATTTACCAGAGTTGTAGAATGAGAAGTAGAAGAGACTGTTCTCTGTTTCTCTTGGCATAAGCACATATCATGAGGAAATAAAGTTTGGCCCTATCTATCTGCACTCATATCTTCCTCATGCATTAGATGTTCCCTGGTTCTAGTATATGTCAATATAGATGCATTAGGATGGAGCCTTCCTGATTTCAGGATGACTTGGACCTGGTGAGAAGACATACTGGGATGAAGCTGGGGTCCAACTGAAGTAGCTTTGTTAGTTAATATTGTAAGAAACTGATTTTTATAATTAAATATGGTTCAATAATTTTCTAGAGGGGGCATACAGGTAGTTTCTTGATATAATACTATTTTCTGTCTTTTATTGTCTTTCTTCTCTCTCTCTCTCTCTCTCTCTCTCTCTCTCTCTCTCTCTTTCTCTCTCTCTCTTACTGCTGGAAATTGATCTCAGGCCTTATGAATGCCACTGAGCTATACTGCCACTCAGCTACCACTGAGCTACATCCCCAGTTCTCTCATTCTTCTTCTTAATAACTAGTTTTCATCCAGGCATGGTGGTACATACCTGTAGTCCCAGAGACTCGGGAGGTAGAGGCATCCTGCATAACTTAGCAAGACACTGACTCAAAATAAAGACTAAGAAATGGACTTGTAGTACAGCCCAGTGGTAGAGCACTTGCAAAGTATGTGTGAGGCCCTGGGTTCAACACCCAAGTACCATCAAAAGCAAAACAAAACACTTGTTTTCTGTTTTATACTCAAATGTTTGCTTATTTTTTAAAAATTGGAAAATATAGAAAAAAGTCTATAATTTTCGTCCTACATACATTTGTGTCTGCAGCCATAGCACCCTGGCATCCAATCTAACCTGATCTCAGAAGCTAAACAGGGTCTAGCCTGGTTAGTCCTTGGATGGGAGACCACCTAAGAATACTAGGTGCTGCAGGCTAGGGAAAAGCACTAATCTACTTCTGAAACAATTTGCCATTGAAAACCCTATGAATAGCAGAGAAGCACTGACAATAGTGCCGGACATGTCAAGCATTAGAGAGTGTTTCATTCTGTTGTACATAGGGTCTCTATGAGTCAGACCTGCCTTGATGGCATCTAACAACAACATACATACATTTGAGCATAATTCTTTCTAATTTTTTGGGTGTGTAAGTTTTAGTGTTGCTGTGATCATGTGTCATATTCAAAATTTATATATCTCTTTTAGGAAAAAATATGGTTTTAAAACAACTGGCTTATACAAATAAAACATACTCTTTGTAGAAAACATGAAAATGTAAAAAATGTAAGAAGGTTCAAATTCTAGCAGTATGACAGATAGATGTTTGGAAAAATCCCTCCTAATATAGTAATATATTTAAAATGCTAGGTGAAAGAAGAAAACTTTTGTTTTTAATCCATAAGTAAACTAAGGGAAACCACAGATGAAGCTCCAGGAATATGAGCTTTCAGCTATGAGTCACTGGCCATTTGAGGAAACAAGCTGTGTAAGAGAGGAAGCAGAATCCAATGACCATAGAATTAGACCAGCAAAGTCTGTGGATGTTGAAATTATCAGGGATGAAGTATAAATATCTCCAGTGTTTAAAGAGGTTAAGTAGAGTTATTGCCAGTTATGAGAACACAATGAATTTTCAGTTTTGTTAAAGGTTCTGAGTAGAGCTTCTAGAAAAAATATATAATGATAAAGACTAGAAGACTATGGCCTGGTTAAATAGTAGATTTGACACAGGAGATTTAGTAAGCTGGAAGATAGACTTAAAATTTCTAGAATCTATCATAGGGAGACATGAAGGTAGGAAATGTAAAAGAGAACTTAAGGGATAGGGATACTAAAAAGAGAAGTTCCAATAGATGTCCACTTGTAGTCCCAGAAGTAGTAAGCTGAAGGAATGGAGGACAGAAAATATTAGAAAGTATGTGTCAGAATATTTCAGAATGTGTAAAAAGATACTAATCCTAAATTCAGTATATTTGAAGAATCTCAAGCATAATAATAAAAAGTAAATCCAAATGTCGACACATCATTAAACTTACACCTATATGCATCTGCTGTTATGAAATGGCAGAATATGATAGTCAAAGAAAAGTTTGTTTTTGTTTTTGTTTTTTTTAATTTTGTTTGGTTTGGTTTGGTTTTCTGAGAGAGAGTCTTGCTATATAGCTCAGGCTGTCTTGGAACTTGCTATGTAGACCAGCCTGGCCTCTTGCCTCTGCCTCTTGAGTACTAGGATTATGTGTATGCACCACCATACCTGGTTTAAGGAAAAGATCTTAAAATGAGTGAGAGGAAAGAGACACCATCCACAGAGAAGGTATGATTGACTTTGAACAGCAACAGAAGCCAGAAGGTAGTGAATAAGCATTCAAAAAAGACAAAGCTTGTCATTCTGACTTTCAAAAAATTACCCAGTGAATGCTTACATGAAATACACCTAAAACACAAAAACAGAAAAATTTAGAGTAAATCATAGTAAGAAATGCAGGAAAATAATAACCAAAAGGAAATCGGCATAATTATATATGTTATCAAATAAAATGGACTTCAAAGTGAAAGGTTTTACTAGAGATGAAGGGACTGTCTAAATTGTTAGGTGCTGTTGGTTTGGGTCCAACTCATAGCGACTCCATGTACAAGAGAGCAAAACACTCCCTGATTCTGTGCCAGGCATATAATTTTTTTTATGTTTAAGCCCATTGTTGCAGACACTGTGTCAATCCATCTAATTGAGGTCTTCCTTTTTTTTAGTTGACCTCCCACTCTCCTAAAAGGTTTTTATTGACTGAGAAAGTATAATGGTTTTAACCTTGGATACACCTAATTGGATGAACCAATTTTTAACTGGTGGAACTTCAAAGAGAAATAGGCAAAACTACAATCAAAGTGGGAGACTTTAACACACATTTCTTAATAATAGATCCAACAGGCAAAAAAATGAATAATAACATAGAAGATTTGCACAATACAAATAGCAAGCCTATTTTAGTGGGCATATATAGTATCTCTCCCAACAAAAGGTTAATAGACATGTGTGTTAAGTTATCATTGAACAATTATACAAGTTGATTCTAAGCAATTGACAAATTTTAAATGTGTGTTATTATTAAGAAAATATTTTATGGGTGCAACACTAACAAAGACAAAAACCAAAGAGACAACTTAAGAAAACTCACATGCTTGTAAATTTTATTACTTCTAAATAATTTGTATGTCTGGAATAATTACTAAATCCATGCATTAAAGCAAAAAAGTAATAACAATTGAGCACTAGACAAATTTTTTAAAGATATATATCAACATATGTATACATGTATAAATCAAATACAGTCAGGAAATTGACTTCCCAAGGATATTTGGAAATAGTTTTTATTCAGGATAAGAGAAATAAGATTAGGTTGCTCATCAAATTAATGGAGTGGCAACTTTATAGGGAAGAAATGCTTTGTAGTCTTAACGTGTTTGGCTGTTTTGTATTCATAACATAAGAACTGAGTTTATGCTCACATTATTTGTAATACTATTAATACTAATTAGCATTCTATGACTTCTTATTTTGGAATTGTTGAAAAATTTAGATAACATATAAACTGTAACAGATTGTGGTTGTTGTAAACTGTTAGAAATATACAGATTGTAAGAATTGCTTACAGAATTGTTTTTGTTTTTCTTTTTTGTGGGACCAGGGCCTCACACATATATTGCGAGTGCTCTGCCACTGGGCAGCACCCATAGCCCATTTATTTATTTATTTTTGTTTGTTTTTTTGAGTCAGAGTCTCTCTAAATTACACAGGATACCTCTGGCCTCAAACTAGCGATCATCCTGCCTCCACCTCTCAAGTCTCTATTATTACAGGTGTGCACTATTGTGTCCAGCTTTTTATAGGAGTGTTTTGAATTTAGAACTGAACAACAAAGAAAAATAATAACATTTGTAGTATTTGCTTGTACTCAATAGGAAGAATTTATGGTCTTCAATGTATGTGGTTGTTGCTGTTAGGTCCACTGAGCTGGGTTTGACTCAAGTAACCCTATGTACAATGGAACAAAACACTCCCTAATTCTGTGTCAAGCACATGATCTTTTTTGTATTTAAGCCTATTGTTGCAGACACTGGATCAATCTATCTAGTTAAGGCTCCTCATTTTTTTTGTTGACCAGCCACTCTCCCAAACATGATGTCCTTCTTCAAGGATTGGTCCCTCCTGACAACATGTCTAAAATACATCAGACACAGTCTAGCCATCCTAGCTTCCAAGGAGTACTCTGATTGCACTTCTTTTAGGACAGATCAGTTGGTTTCTTGGAAGTCCATGGTATATCTAATATTCATCTCCAGCACCATAATTCAAAAGCATCAATTTTTCTCCTGTCTCCCTTATTTAATGTCCAGCTTTCACAACCATATGATGTGACTGAAAATACCATGGCATAAGTCAGGTGCATCTTCATCTTCAATGTGAAATCTTTACTTTTCAGCATTTTTTAAAAGAAGTCTTTACAACAGATTTCCCCAATGCAATGCATCTTTTGATTTCTTGACTGCTGCTTCTGTGGGTGTTGATTGTAGAGCCAAATAAAGTAAAATCTTGGACAACCTCAATTTTTTCTCCATTTAACGTGAAGGTGCATACTGACCCAGTTGTAAGGATTTTTGTTTTCTTGATGTTGAGGGCAATCTATACTGAAGATTGTGTTCTTTGATCTTTATCAGTAAATGTTTCAAATCCTCTTCACTTTCAATAAGCGGAGTTGTGTCATCTGCATAACATAGGTTGTTAATGAGTCTTCTTCTAATCAAGATGCTGCATTCTTCTTCATAAAGTCTAACTTCTTATATTATTTGCTCAGCATAAAGATTGAAGAGGTATGGCAAAAGGATCCAGCCCTGACCCACACCGTTCTTGACTTTAAACCAGGCAGTATTTTCTTGTTCTGTTTGAATGACTGCCTCCTGGTCCATGTACAAATTCCTCATGAGTACAATTCTCTGGTATTTTCATTTGTCACATTGTTATCCATAATTTACTGTGATCCACACAGTCAAATGCCTTCACATAGTAAATAAAACATAGTTAGACATCTTTCTGGTATTCTTTGCTTTTGGCTAATGTCCATCTGACATCAATAATGATATCCCTGGTTTCACACCCTCTTCTGAATCTGGCTGATTTTCTGGCAGTTCCCTGTCTGTATGCTGCTGCAGTCACTTTTGAATGACCTTTAGCAAAAATCTACTTGTGTGGGATATTAATGATACAGTTCAACAATTTCCATATTTGGTTGGATCCCCTTTCTTGGGAATAGGTACAAGTATGGATCTCTTCTTGTCAGTTGGTCAGGTAGTTGTTTCCCAAATCTCTTGGCATAAACAGTACCTCCAGTGCTGCATCTGTTTGTTGAAACATCTCAATTTGCATCCCATCAATTCCTGGAACTTTGTGATTCACCAATTACTTCAAGGCAGCTTTTACTTCATCATTTAGTACTATTGGTTCCTGATCATAAGCAACCTCTTGAAATGGCTGGTCATTCACTAATTCTTTTTGGTATAATGCCTCTGTATTCCTTCCATCTTCTTTGGATGTTTCCTGCATCGTTTAGTATTTTCCCTGTAGAATCTTTCACTATAGCTACTTGAGGCTTGAATTTTTTCTTCAATTCCTTAAGCTTGAGAAAAACAGAATGTGTTCTTCTCTTCTGGTTTTTTATCTCGAGGTCTTTGCACATGTCATTATAATATTTGACTTTGTCTTTTTAATCTGCCCTTTGACATCTGTGTAGTTCTCTAATTTCATCATGTCTTCTTTCTACTTTAGCTGCTTGACATTCAAGGGCAAGCTCCAGAGTCTCTTTTTACATGTGATTGGTTCTTTTTTTTCTTTTTAATAACCTTTTGCTTTCCTCATGAATGATGTCTTTGATGTCATGCCATAACTCATCTGGTCTTTGATCATTAGTGTTTAACACATCAAACCTATTCTTGAGGTGGTCTTTAGACTCAGATGGGATATACTCAAGGTCATACTTTGGCTCTCACATACTTGTTCTAATTTTCTTTAGTTTCAATTTGATAATTAGAAGGAAATCTATAGCCCCTTATGCTCATATTAAAGAAGAAATCCAAAAAATAAGCTAAGAATCCCAATTGTAAAGTTAAAAATGGAATAAACTTAAAAAAAACCCAGAAGAGCAGAAAGTAATCAACTAGGAATAAGTTACAGCAGCAGAATCAACCAAACCAATCTTTTTCCTTGAAAAGTCTTAAGAAGTCGACAAATTTCCAACAGGGTTGGTTAAGAAAATGAGGCAAAACCTTCAAATAAACAAGGGAAGAACAAAATGAGATGAAATTGCTGCAGACAAGTTTATTATTATGGAAAATGAGTATGAAAAACAATGGCAATGAAAGCAAAAGCATGAGAAATGCTGAAATTTATAGAAAATATGTTATCATACAATATAAAATAAACATAAAGCAGACAAAATTCTACTACTTGTCTGTCTTACCTATATCTGTGGCCCTAGCTCCTTTCACAATGTAAGGCCACTGATGTGGTTTGAATGTGTCCCCCAAAGATTGTGTTGGAAACTTAATTCCTGATGCAACAGTATTGAGAGGTGGGCTTTTCAGAGGTGATTTGGTCATGTGGGTATAATGGATTAATCCTGGTATCATGGGAATGAGTTAGTTATCCTGACAATGGGTTACTGATGAAAGAATGAGCTTCAGCCCCTGCCCCCAACTCCCACCACTATTGTTCTTTTGCTCTCTTGCCCTTTCACTTTCTTCCATGAATGGCATAGCATGAAAGTCTTTACCAGGTATGGGTCTCTTAATCTTGGCCTTTCCAGCTTTCATAACTATAAAAAAATAAATCTCTATTCTTTGTCAATTACTCAATCTCAGGTATTCTGTTATAAAGCAGCACAAAATCTACTAAGTCACATAAGTAAGTTCAGATACACTGATTGTAAATATTTTAGTGTACTTACGTTTATTTATGGAAGAAGGATATAGCAACCCATTCACGAAACAATCCCAAAATGATCAGACAATGAAAGCCCTGTGAGGGTCAGTATGAGTCAGAACTGACTCCATGGCACCTAACAACAACAACAACAACACAGCATGTTTATTTTACAACATTGTTTGTATAAAGAATTTAAGCATCAATAGCACAGATACTTTCACAGATACTAGACAAAAAAGGGATAAAAAAATAAAATGCAATGTCAGATAGCATCTGCTTTCTTATTCTTTAATATAAAAAAGAACTGTATGAATTTTAAAGTGGCTAATCTTATCTGAATTTCCCTGCCAATGAAATAAACAATATGTTCTTCCTATAACTATGCTTTTGTGGAGGAAGAGGAGATATTTTTCTTGCAACTTTCCTTGGCTAATGTACTAGCAGCTACAGCCATACCACCTTGAATATGCTGGAACTGGTCTGATCTCAGAAGCTAAGCAGGGCCAGGCCTGGTTAATACTTGGATGGGAGACCACCTGGGAATACCTGGTGCTGTAGGCTTAAGGGCTAGGATTTAGTTCAGTTGGTAGAGTGCTGCTCCACACTCTCTGAGAACCCATGTTTGAACCCCAGCACTCCAAAAATGGGAGAAGGATGTCGCAATCTACTCTCAAAGTAACCCAAACCAATCAGCTATTAAAAACCCTATTCCTGCAGCCGTAGCATCGTAGCATCCGATCCCATCAGATCTGGATGCTAAGCACGGTTGGCCGGTTGGATGGGAGAACACCAGGGAACACCAGATACTGTAGGCTTGGGCGAAGGACCTGGTAATAATCAATCTGCCAATGAAAACCCTATGAATAGCAGAGAAACACTGACAACAGTGTTTCACCTGTTGTAGGTAGGGTTGCTATGAGTTGGACACTGACTCAATGCCACCTAACAACAACAGTGCAGTAGCTACGTGGGTCTAATCTTTATTATCAAAGAATACAACATTATTACTTTATGATGTTTTTAAACAAAATTAGTAATTGCTTACAAGTTTCTTAAGACACCAAGTCTCTGGCACACTGAAAAGTGTGAAAATAAAAAAAGGAAAAATAGTTTGAAACACCATAAGGAAAGATTTCCTCTAACCACAGATATCATCTGAAAACACATAGTACAACTTTTGAGTCTAAACTGAGTAGAGATGACCCAGGAGTTCTTTGTCCTCTTTTAAAAATTTTTCCTTTGATGAGATAAATTTTCAAAAAAACTTTTTTTCAAGGAGGATAACTGTGGTATTTTTTTTTTAGTGTTGCATATCTGGGAATGTCTTTTGTTGCATCCTCAAGTAGAAATTCTTGAAGACTTTTATATCCTCATTCTCCCAAACTAATATTAAGTACTTTTTTCCTGGGTACATGTGTACAGGCATAAAGAAATAGAGAAAATTTGGAAAGAATATATACCAAATTTTCATCCATGATATCTCTGTTAAGAGATTTTTTGTTTTTCCTCTGTACTTGAGGATTGAACCCAGGGTCTCACATGTGTTTTATAAGCACTGTACCACTGAACTACACCACCAGCCCTTATTTACTTTTTATTTTGAAACAGAGTCTCACTAAATTGTACAGGCTGCCTCTGGTCTGAGAGTTGAGATCCTCCTGCCTCCGCCTCCATCTCCTGAGTGCTGGTATTACAGATGTGTGGCACTATGCTTGGCTTGTAAAGAAAGTATTTTGAGTGTGTGTGGGGAGGTGTAGGGGTGGGTAGCTGTGAAAGACCCTGTCAATATTATCCATAGTATTTTAATTTTGTAAACAAAACAAAACACCCAAAACCTTATACAAGGAAGGAGTAAAGTATTCCTAGTAAAATTAAAACTTAAAACTATCTCATGAGTCATAATATTTTTCCTTGAAGATGTTGTTAAGTGCTGTGGAATTGTGGAATTGACTCACAGCGACTCTGTGTACAACCAGTGAAACATTACCCAACACTGTGCCATCCATGCTCTGTGCTATGTCAGTGCCTCTCTGCTATTCATAGAGTTTTCCATGGCTGATTGTTTTTGGGAGTGGGCTACCAGGTTCTTTTCCCAAGCTTGCAGCACCTGGTATTCCCAGGCAGTCTCCCATCCAAGGACTAACCAGGCCTGACCGTGCTTATTTTCTGACAGTGTGGCTGTAGGTGCCTTGTAGATGTTATAAGTAGTATTTTATTGCCTGTAGCACTTATTTCAGTAAGTCTCTTCAATTATTTTTGAATGCCAATTATGCATCATTATACAGGGGATATAATGATAAATAATGGATTCCATGGAGCTTACAGAAACCCATAGATATTAATCTAGCAATTTATATAAACAAAAACAATAAAATATAAAAATCAAACAACTGTGGTAAGTGCTTTGAAATAGTTCTATCTCAAGGCCTGGGGATGTAGCTCAGTAGTACAACACCTGCCTAGCATGTACATTGCAAGGCCTTGGGTTTGAACTCCAGCATTAGGAAAATACACATGGTGGCACTACATCTATAAACTCAGCACTTGAGAGGCTGAGGCAGGAGGATCACCAGTTCCAGGCCAGCCCAAACTATGAGATCTTGTTTCACAAAAACAAAAACAAAAACAAAAAACATAACCATCCTCCAAAACTCTCTCTCTCTCTCTCTGGCATGTTATGATGCAGCAGGAAGGCCTTCACCAGCTGCTGGCGCCATGCCCGTGGACATCCCACCCTCTAGAACTGCGAGGCAAGTAAACTTTTATTGTTTATAATTTACCAAATCTGTGGTATTCTGTCATAGCAACACAAAAGAGACTAATATACCTGCCAAGAAATTATCTGTTTTGGAATGTTAAAAATTAAAATTAAAGAAGAAAAAATAGTTTTTAAGTGGGAAACATTTTTCTGAAAAACAATGAGAGAAAAGAATATAAGTAAATTTCAAGTCAATTTTTATTATCTTTTTTTTTTTTTTTTTTGGTAGTACTTGGGAGTTGAACCCAGGGCTTCATATATGCTTTAGTAAGCATTCTAACACTGCATGGCACCCCAGGCCCATTTTTAATTTTTTTTTTACTTTTTATGTTGAAACTGGGTCTTGCTAAGTTATGCAGGCTTCCTCAGGTCTCGAACTTGTGATCTTTCTGCCTCTGCCTTTCAAGTCACTGAGATTCTTGTGCCACCACATTTGCCTCTATTATCTATTCTTAATGAATAAGAACAACTGATAAATTTATAAATGATTAAAAACCAAAGTAAAATGCATTGTGGTAACTTAAAATGTTTATTTAATGTTTTTAGGAGATTCCTTAGTTTGAATATTAAGAATGAGGTATTTAATTTTAAAATCAATTTTGTCTTCCCCACCTAAACAATTACTTAAGTAATATTTGTTTGAATGGTGACCAAAATATTAAGTTTCCTTGTGGGAGAGATGGGGAAAGGAAGAGTAGCCTAGTACAAGGACACTGGTTTATGTTTCCGGTTAGGACAGATCCTGGGTCCTAGAATTGGCATGCAGGGAGGTAGAGGAACAAGCTACTATTTTTTTCAGGTTGTTGTACTTGCTAGCAAGAGAGAAATGAAGCATGAAATAGATAAGTTTTCTCAGTGCAGCTTTGTATATTTACTAAAAATTCCATCTGTATTTTGGTGTTTTTTTTCCCTGTCACTGTTTTCATTGTCATTGGGAGAGAGAGACTGCTAGCTAGATACAATCTAAATTGGAAGCCCCCATCTCTCCTGCATAAGAATTTACACCTTACTCACAAGTGGAATTTTGGTTACTGGCTACAGACGTTGTTGGCCCTAGGGAGCTTAAGATGTCAGTGGTTTAATGCACAAAAGGAAAGGAAGGGAGTGGGGACAGAGAGAGAGACAGAGAGAGAGGGAGGGGAGGGAGGGAGAGGAAGAAAAGGAGACAGGGAGAGAGGGGGAGAAAGAGAAAGAGAAAGAAAGAAATGAAGGATTAAGGGATTAAGGTTTACAGAAAGCTTTGGTCACATCAGGGGATTGGGGAAGTTGAGTAAGGCACTAAACCACATGTGGTGATATAGACTGGGTAGGGTGTAGGGGGGCTGATGAGGGCTGAAACTTAGCCCAAGCTCTAGAGTCAAGCCTTGGCCCACAGGAAGGGAAAACCTGTTGTTACTTGGCACTCCAGATGAAGTGACTTTTGTTAATTTGCACAAAGGCACCTTATAGGCTGCCAGAGACTCTGAGTGTGTACTCTGTGGTGTGTGTATTTATATGACTATATGTAGTCATATACAACGGATGTGGAGGAGATGAAGGAGAATTCTCAAAGTGTGTGTTTCCTGTCTCATGATGTGTTGGGAAGTTTGGACCTGCTTAAACTGCCATAGCTGAGTTTCTGTTACATACCGCTACACGTTACTCCTAATCACATACTTTCTGTTAATTTCTGCCTCTGTGTTTACCTTCATGTTCCCTCAATCTCTCCTCTTTGCTGTGGTTATGCTAGTCATGCCTGGTACATAGTACGTGTTCTATAAATTGTAGCTATTACTGATTTAATGAGGGCTGGGATTTAGCTCATTTGGTAGAGTGCTGCGCTGCAGTCTCTGAGGTCCCGAGTTCAATTCCTAGCACCGCAAAAATGGGAGAAGGACCTGGCAATCCACTCCCAAGGCAATCCCAAAACAGTCAGCCATTGAAAACCCTATGAGGGTCGCTATGAGTCGGATACCAACTCTACAGCACCTAACAACAACAACAACAACCATTCTAGAGTGAACAGGCTCCTGTTTAAAAATCATTGGCAGCCCCCCTCTGTGTCCCATGGGCCAGGACCAGCTTCTCTGAGAGCTGTGGCACCACATCTATGGATAGTAGAGGGGATGGTGTGAGGAATTGCCCGTAACTGCATCTATGTCCAATGCTACCTTGACTAGCACTAAGAAATGCTCTGTCTTATAAGGCTGGAGAATCCATGCCAAATGAACTTTTAAAAACACAAGACACAGGCTCTGGATGTTAACAAATCCTGAGAGGAGTTAACACTTCTTTCTTATCTCAGTTAGATCCTCACTCTTCTTTGGACCCCAGCTATCCCAGCCATTGGCAGGGTTGTCATTAACTGGGGGCCAATGACAGGATCCCTGAAACTGAGCTTATTAAGGAACATTGGGTTCAGACCCCTTAGGGGTTTAGCTTTAGGAAGCCAGACACAAATAAAAATTTAGCTGCTGCAGCTTTGCATTATTATATTTTCTGGGTTATAGTGGTCTCCAGGGAATCTGTTTTATGCATATCTAAGTTGTTTGTTTTGTTTTTATCAGAGGAGATCAAATTTTACAAACTTCTCAATTAACAGAACAACCCCCTTTAAAATAGAAAGATGACTTTTTAAATGTCTCTTTCTCTGTCAATGTATTGGTTCCCTGAGCCTTTGTCCTGACCATTGATCTAACTGTGTGGCCACAACTTTTTGCTCCAGTTAGCATTTGTTGAGTCGAACACATTTGTAGGATGGGAAATGGTTTCTAATTTTCCTAGTGCTTCATCAGCAAAATAGACAGCTAAATTCCAACTGGGGAGACTTTATTTTTTGAAGGTGTCAGAGGAGAAAAGAGCACAGCTGGACTCCTCATCCCAGGTAGAGTTTGCAGGCTGCCAGAACTAAGAATCAGCTTTTGACTGTTAACCAAGGACAATTTAATCTGGAGGCAATTGTGGAGAGATGGAATTTCAGACCTCTCAATGCTGGTTTCTGTGAATAACTGTAATTTCAGGAGTGCATGTCAGGGTACGGGGCTTCCTCAGTCAAGTATGATCTAAAAGGCCAACAGGAACCTGGTGCCATGGTGCATGCCAATAATCCCAGAAATTTGGGAGGCAGAGCCAGAGGATCTCAAATTCAAGGCCAGAGGCAGCCTGCATAACTTAGTGAGACTCTGACTCTAAATAAAAAATAAATAAAAAATAAATAAATGGGCTGAGGGTGCTCTACCCCAGTGGTAGAGCACTCACAAAATATGTGCTAAGTCCTGGGTTCAACTCTCAAGAACCACAAAAAAGGGGACATGGGGCTAGGGGAGCAGCTTAGTGGTAGAGCATTTGGCCTAGGTTCAACTCTCAGTACTTCAATAAATAAATAAAATAGTAAACAAACAAATGACAACAGGGAAAAGCTGTTGTGATGAGGTGGAGGGGACAACCTGTCAGACAGTTCATCTACCACTGTTTTTGCATGACTCACTTCCTTTGGACTGTGACAGCTAAGAGGTGTCTCAGTTTAGCCTGAGGAAAAGGTGCCACAGACATAGTGGAATCATGGTAAAGTTTCTCCTTTCGTGTGATTCTGCGGGCACAGGAGGCCAACAATAAGCTTTCTAGGCTGGGCTCTTTATTAAGTTTTTACTATTCCATGGTCACATATTCATGTTTCCATTCATAGAATGAATGTTTACATCGGATAAG
Source organism: Pedetes capensis (assembly GCA_007922755.1). Classification (NCBI taxonomy): domain Eukaryota; kingdom Metazoa; phylum Chordata; class Mammalia; order Rodentia; family Pedetidae; genus Pedetes; species Pedetes capensis. Next base: position 6,412 of record VMDO01003329.1, on the reverse strand, counting down.
ATCCCCAGGAAGCACATGTCCTTTTATTTCCACATGTGCCCTTGTTCAAGATGGTAATTTACCAAAAGAGTGTAATTATGCAATTGAAAAGTATTTCAGAGAAATGCTATGGAGTGTCTCAGATTAGGCCAAGTGTGGGTATAAAGTAAGACTGATATTTAAATTTTTATGTAGATATACAAAACAAAGAGACAATTCTGAACTTTGATTTCCCTCTTACTCAGTTTAACTTAGTGTGGAAGAACCATGGACATTTACTGCTAAAGCTTTGCTTCCTCTTTTTTATTTTGCAAACTCTCATGGAAGGACACTGGTTTTTGTTTGTTAATTTATAGTTGGTGCATAATAATTGTACATATTTCTGGGGTGCAACATGATGTTTTGGAACATGTACACATTATGTAATGATCAAATCATGGTACTTAGAGCATTCACATCTTAAACATTTGTCATTTATTTGTGATAAGAATATCCAAAAATCTCTCTTCCTTCTGTTTTGAGATATAAAATACATTATTGTATACATTATTGTTAACTTTGGTCATCTTACTATTCAGAAAAAAACACCATAACTTACTCCTCATAAATCTAACTTTGTAGCTCTTGACCAATCTTTCTCCATCCTTTCTTCTTTTTCCCATCCTCAGACTCTGGTAACCACTATTGTACTCTGTACATCTATGAAGCAACTTTTTTTAGATACCATATATGAATGAGATCATCCGGTATTTGTCTTTCTGTGCCTGGCTTTTTGTTGTTGTTGTTAGGTGCCTTTGAGTCATATCTGACTCATAGTGACCCTCAGAGTTTTCAATGGTTGATTGTTTCAGGATTGTTTTGGGAAAGGGCTGCCACATCCTTCTCTCATTTTTGCAGCATTGTGGATTGAACACAGGGCCTCAGAGAGTGCAGAGTGGCACTCTGCCAACTGAGATAAACTAGAGCACAACAATGGTTAGATGCCACAAAGTAGGTGGCAGTGCCTTAACCATATGTGTGTTGTCAGGCCTGAGGGCTTCTTTCATCCTCGGCAAGGAGAGTGCTAACCTTCTCTCCTTTCATATAACACAATATTCAGTTCTGTTCATGTTTCTGCAGATTATAGGATTTCATTCCTATTTATGGGTGAATAATATTCCATTGTGTATATATACCACATTTTCTTTCTCCATCTGTCCATAGGCACTTGGTTTGATTCCATATCTTGCTTACTGTGAGTAGAGTTACAATAAACATGGGACTACAGACATCTTTTGACATACTGATTGCATTTCCTTTGGATATATACTCAGTAGTGGGATAGTAAGGATTTCCTTTTCTTTTCTTTTCTTTCTTTTTTTTTTTTTCAGTACTGGGAGTTGAACCCAGGGGCTTGTGCTTGCATGCTTTGCAAGTGCTGTGCCACTAAGCTGGACCCCCAGGCCATTTTTTTACTTTTTGAGACAGGGTCTTGCTGGTCTTGAACTTGTGATCCTCCTGCCTCTATCTCCTGAGCCACTGGGATTACAGGCATGCACCACTGTGCCCAACAAAGATTTCCTTTTGTACACATCCTTACCCACACTCAACTTTTGATTTTTTGACAGTAGTCCTTTAAATTGAAGTATCTCACTGTAGTTTTGTATTCCTCTGATGCTTAGTGACTTTAAAAATATACTTTTTGAACATTGCTATGTCTTCTTTTGAGAAATATCTATTTAGATCTTTTGTCAATTTTTAAAATCATTTGTTGAATTGTTTTATTTCCTTATATATTTTAGATTTTAACCCCCTATCATATGTGTGATGGTTTGGATATGAAGTGTTCCCCCAAAAGGCTCATGCTTTGAAGGCTTGGTCACCAGCCAGTGGTGCTACTAAGAGGTGGTTGGATCATGAAGGTGCTAATTTCAATCAGTGGATTAATCCATCCATGAGTTCATAGCTGAATGGGCTATTAGGTGGTATGGCCTAGTTGGGGGAAGTAGATCACTGGGGGTGTGCCTTTGAATGATATATCTTGTCCCTAGACCCTTTCACTGTCTTTTGCTTTGCTTCCTGGCCACCATGAGGTGAACAGCCTCCTCCTCCATATGCTTCCATTGCCATGATGTTCTGACTTGCTTCAGGGCCAAAGTAATGAAGCCAGTGGACCATGGACTGAATCATCTGAAACTGTGAGCAAAAATAAATCCTTCCTCTGTAAGTTTGTTTTCTCAGGTATTTTGATACAGCAATAGAAAGTGACTAACACAAGATATATAGTTTGCAAATATATTCCTCCATTCTGTAGATTGTCTCTTTGTTCTGTGGATTGTTTCCTTTGCTGTGTGAAAAGCCTTTCATTTGATGTAATCCCATTTGTCTATATTTGCAACTATTTGTGTCATGGGATTTTGCTTCTATATTTTGTTCTAGTACTTTCATAGCTTTGTGTCTTACATTTAAATCTTTAATCCATTTTGAGTTAATTTTTTGTATTTGGTAAGATATAAGGGGGTAATTTCACTATTCTTCATATGGATATGGCCTGCGGCCATAGCCCTGTGGCACCCAATCCTGTTAGATCTCAGAAGCTAAGCAGGGTTGGGCCTGGTTAGTACTTGGATGGGAGACCACCTGGAAACACCAAGTACTGTAGGGTTGGAAGACAGACCTGCAAACCCACTCCCCGCCCCCCAAAAATATCAGTCTGCCATGGAAAACCCTATGAACAGCAGAGAAGCACTGACAGTAATGTTTCCCCTATTGTATGTAGGGTTGCCATGAGTCAGACACCGACTCTACAGCACCTAACAATAACAACAACAACATATGGATATCTAGTCCCCAGCACTATTTATTGAAGAAGCTATTATTTTCTTTTTTTTGGGGGGGCGGGTACTAGGGGTTGAACCGAGGGCCTCACCCTTGCATGCTTTACAAGTGCTATACCAGTGAGCTGCACCATTGTTTTTGCTTTTGAGACAGGGTCTCGCTAAGTTACACAGACTGCTTCTGGCCTCAGACTTGCGATCTTCCTGTCTCTGCCTCCCGTGTTGCTGGGATTACAGGTGTGCACCACCGTGCCCAGCTGACGCTATTATTTTCTGTTTGTTATCATCTATAAGGAAGGAAGGTCTCTTCTGATCTGGGGCTTGTTGACAGACAGGGCAGAAGTATTCTTCTTGGATCCTCTCATTATATACATGGCTGCTTTTAGAATCTTCTCAACTCCTGAACTTGAACATGGAGGAGGTGTACAGACATTTTCCAGCATTTTGTAGTCTTCTGTTCTCATTGTTTCCTAAATATTTCCCCAGAAAAGAGTGGATCAAGTTACTAACTTTCTAAGCAATTTATCTAGAAATCTTTCTCGTATTTAAAAAATAATACTTCTTTCTCACATCTTGTGACTGGTTTCTGAACAAGGAGTTCATGTGGACCTAAAAATGTTCTAAGTTTCTTAGAAGAAACTTAATGCCCTTGAAGTTAACTGGGGCATTTTGCAATCTAGGCATTTCTGTCATGTGAATTGCACATACATTTCAAAAACTGTTATTTATCTTCAAACTAGTCATCTTAGGACTCTATGAATCATTCTAGCAATGATAACATTGCTCAAAATGCCTACACAGCTCTTCTCCTATAATTGACCCCCAAATCATATGGGAAGCCTCCATCTTAATTTCTCTCTCTCTCTCTCTCTCTCTCTGTGTGTGTGTGTGTGTGTGTGTGTGTGTGTGTGTGTGTAATACTTGGGGATTGAACCCAGGGCCTCACACATGCTTTGCAACTGCTCTACTACTGTGCTGTACCTCCAGCCCATTTTTAAAATTTTTTATGTTGTAGCAGAGTCTCACTAAGTTACACAGGCTGCCTCTGGCCTCAAATTTGTGATCCTTCAGCCTCTGCCTCCTGAGTCACTGAGATTACAGATATGAGCCACCATATTGGGTGGAATCTCCATCTTTACGATCGTGCATCATAAAGTAACACATAGTCTCATCTTCTTTATTTTTTTTTCTTTTTGATCCAAGCAAGTATTGCCCAGCTGGACTATCTACATTCAACTTTTATTTCAAAATGGGCTCCAGACAACTTCTATTTCTCAAAATCAAATCCATTTTCAAAGGATGAATATTTACCAGCTGCCATTAATGAAATTCTAGAGAAAATGCCATAGGCTATGAAAGCAATTCCTAAAATGAAGCTCCATGAATTTTTAAAATGGCAGTAGCATTTGACTGTGTAGGAACTCCCAAGGAAACTTCTGTAGATCAAATAGTACTTGTTTAGATGTACAACTTCTGTTAAGTTGGTTAAAAACAGAGATTCATTTGGTCTGGGAAATGGGAGAATAAATCTTGGATATGAGATAAATGGGTCCCAGCCCTGCTTGTGAACATGGGGAAAGTGCTTAGCATCTCTAGCTTTCTGATTTTTCACATTTAAAATGAAAAGTTTTGATCAGATGATCTCCAAAAACTGTTTTACCTTCAACACACTATGACTCATTCATCAACCATTTATTGGGCAAGTACTATGTTAGTGGGGCTGGGATTTAGCTTAGTTGATAGAGCACTACTCTGCAGTCTCTGAGGTCCCAAGTTCAATTCCCGGTACCACAAAAATGGGAGAAGGACGTGGCAATCCACTTCCTAGGCAATCCTGAAACAGTCAGCCATTGAAAACCCTACGAGGGTTGCTATGGGGTAGATAGGACTTGATGGAACCTAGCAACAACAACTATGTTAGATACTTTCAGAAAAAGAGATACTAAAATCCCTGTTCTTAAAAACCTACCAGGCACATGGATGATATATAATTTTTTATTTTACTAATATAATCATTTGCTATGCTTTCAGATTTTATACAACATAACATAATATTCATTGCTATGTGATCTTGCTACTTATTCACCAAATATTTTTCTTTTCTTTCTAGGGCTCACAAATTAGTCTCTTTTTTCTCCCCAGATTCCCTTGTAATTAATTAGATATGGCCAAGTGGCTGGAATCTAGCTCATTACACGTGGGCAGAAATGACACATGCCACTTGGAGGTCTGGTTTATGAAGCCCTCTTGTATGTGAACCTTTTCTTTTCTTTTCTTTTCTTTTCTTTTTTCTTTCTTTTTTTTTTTTTTTTTTTTTTTTTTTTTTTTTTTTTTTTTTTTTTTTTTTTTTTTTTTTTTTTTTTTTTTTTTTTTTTTTTTTTTTTTTTTTTTTTTTTTTTTTTTTTTTTCTTTTTTTTTTTTTGCCTATTGGCTAAAAAGACAAAACTCCACAGAACCAGAGAAGGTGGAACTTCAAGGGGGAAGGATCCAGCTTATAAGGGTGTCCCAATGGCAAAGGGATAGAGAGAAACCTGGGAAGGAACAGAGGTGCATGTATTAAAGAAAGAAGTCATCATGGAAAGCCTGGGACAGACCAGTGGAAGACAATTGGATAATTATTGTAGTAGTTGATGGCCCACCCCCAGGATATCTGTTTTTAAAAAAATATTACTTGAAAAAAAGGGGCTATCCAGCACTTTTAGAAAAAGTGGGGAAAAGTTAGGAAAAATAGCCAATGGTCTTTATTTTATTTCTCCAGCACTTGTAGGACAATATAAGTTATTTTGAAAACTATTTAGTCAATACGGAAGTCTGGGTAACTGGTAAAAATGTTACTAAAATGATGCTTCCAACCAGGATTGCCTATTGTCTTGCAAGTTCAGAACTGAGGTGAAGCTGCCTAAGGGTTTAAAATGTCATTTGTGGGAAGTCTTGGGTTCAATCTCCAGCACTAAAATAAAATTTTTAAAACACACACACACACACACACACACACACACACACACACACACACACGAAGAACTCCTGAAAAGAAATAAGACAAAGACAGAAAGTCAAATAAAAAAATAGGAAAAAGAAAAAGATTTGAATGGGTACTTTACAAAAGAGGATCTACAAATACTCAATAGGCATACAATAAGGTGCTTAAATTAACCATCTCTATTTTTTTGCGTGCTCATTTTCTGCATTTGCCCTCTTGGGCTTGTTGACTCTGGAGGGACAATATTGCTAGAGATAGGTTAAATAATTTGCCTTTGAGTATACTTTTTATGTGCAAACCAACCAATCCATATCTCATTCTCTAATCTCTATTGGTCTCTCACATTCTGAGCCACCATCCTCCTGCCCTAATCACCACAGGTCTAGGTACTAGACAACTAGGCATAGCCCCTAGCCCCATAGCCCACCTATATTATACATTGTTGTTGTTGTTGTTAGGTGCCGTCGAGTCGGTATCCGACTCATAGCGACCCTCTGTACAACAGGGGAAACACTATTGTCAGTGCTTCTCTGCCGTTCATAGGGTTTTCAATGGCAGATTGATTTTTGGGAGGGGGTTGCCAGGTCCTTCTCCCAAGCCTACAGCTTCTGGCGTTCCCAGGCGGTCTCCCATCCAG